>PVIU01003743.1:34178-126322 GCA_004026605.1 Ondatra zibethicus | reverse complement strand
AGCTACATCATCCCCTCTATCAAAATATTTCATACCTTTTCACAATCAATTTCTTTTCTAACTTCCAGGCTCTGACAACCTCTGTGTTTTGTAGACCATCCTTTAAATAAAATCATTCCATCCGTAGTTGTTTGAGTCTAGTTTCCTTTGGCGTAAACCACTGAGATTCCTCCATGTTGTTGGAATATCGGAAATTTGTTCTTTTTTATTTCTGAATGTGATTCCATTGTGGGGTTATCCCCAGCTTGCTTATCTTTTTGCCAGTTGAAGAACATTTTCTCCCTTGGCTTTGTGATATGCACGAAGTGGCTATGAACATTCACACGTAGCTATTAGCACAGACTTGCTTTCTTTCCCCTTGGGTAAATGCCGTACAGGAAGACTGTGGCATCCAACAGTAAGTGCATGTTTGACGTTGTCCAGAATGGGTGAACTATTTTCCGGAGTGGCCGAGCTATTTTGCATTCTCACCAGCAGCGGATGAGAGCTTGAATTACTCTCTATCCTTGCCAGCACTTGGCTTTGTCAGTTTCAGTTTCATTTGAAATACTGACAGCCTTGCTATTTAGAAAGGAAGCCACGCCAGTAAGGATGTGCGACTTATTTACTTTGTCTTTTGACTAAATACTTGGATCAGAATTTGACCTCAGAACCCTGGACCGGTTTAGCCTCGCGTATTCACTGAACCCGATTCCACTCTGTCCACCCATGTCCATGGCTGTCGGGAGGCCCAACAGTCTAGGAAATATGGAAACTGAAACCAGAAATCCAACAGTCACAGGAGAAAGCAGACAGACTTGGAGCTCCCTTAAAAAAATCGTATCCCCAAAAGATTGTCACTAGTCAGTGATTTGGCAGCTTGCTGCTAAGCTCCATTCCAAGATCTGTCTTTATTTGGTCCAAATCAGAGCTGTGCGCAAGCATCTTCCCCCAAGTCATCCACAGAAAACAATCACTACAGTTATTTAATGTCACAGATGCTGAAGGCGGCATGTCCAGTCTCAGCTAAGATGTATACCAAGAATCTTCAAAAGCCATGTAGGAGATAGAGAAGATAACTAGGCGTTTAACATCAACTTGGGCTACATGAGGCCTCATCTCTTCCCACCAAATAAAACAGCAAACAAACAAACTTAAAAAGAGAAATGCCAAGAGAGCCATTTATATTTTCATATTTATATAAATTTTTTTCAAAAATATTCATGTCTCTGAAAATCTAGTGGGTCACATGCAACCAAGGATCTTATAAATATCTAAAGTTTTGTTCATGCCAAAAGAAAGAGAAAAAAGAAAGGAAAGAAGGAAGGAAGGAAGGAAGAAAGAAAGAAAGGAAGAAAGAGAGAGAAAAGTGCTGTGGGACAATGCTGCAAGGAGCCACTTGTTCATCCTGGCCGCCCAGAACTGAAATAACCACACAGAAACTGTATTAATTAAAACACTGGTGGTGTAGGAGGGTCCTTCTGTATTTGGGTTGCTTTTATTGGTTAATAAAGAATCTGCCTTGGCCTTCTGATAGGGCAGGACTTAGATAGACAGGAGAAAGAGAAGAGAATGCTGGGAAGGGGACAGAGCCAGAGAGAGCCGCCCGCCATGAAGCCCGCCATGAAGCCCGCCAGGTCACACACGCTGAATCTTTCCGGGTAAGCCACGACTAGTGGCAACTTACAGATTATTAGAAATGGGTTAAACAAATATGTGAGAATTAGCCAATAAGAGGCTAGACTTAATGGGCCAGGCAGTATTTCAATGAATACAGTTTCCGTGTAATTATTTCGAGTACGCACTGGGAGCTGGGCGGGATAGAACAAGGGGCCCGGCGCCGGGAACACAGCCCGAGCCCCTCATTGCAACACACTGGTTGGCCCATTAGCTCTAGCTTCTTATTGGCTAACTCTTCTTAATTTAACCCATTTCTATTAATCTGTATATCGCCACGTAGCAGTGTCTCACCAGCAAAGATTCTAACTGGCATCTGTCTCTGGTGGAGGATCCATGGCTTCCCTCTGACTCTGCCTCCTCCCAGTATTCCATTTAGTTTTCTCCACCTACCTAAGTTCTGCCCTTTCAACAGGCCAAGGAACTTTTTTATTCAATAATGGGAATCACAGCACAAAGAGGGGACTCCCACATGAGGACAATGGTCCTTTATTCTGTCACTTGTATTATTTTTAATAAAGTGCTGATTGGCCAGTAGCCAGGCAGGAAGTAGAGGCAGGGCAATGAGAATTATGGGAAGAGGAAAGTTTCAGTCTGCAGTCATCACCCAGATGCAGAGGATGCAAGATGTGACTGCCTCGCAAAAAAGGTACCAAGCCACGTGGCTAACGCAGACAAGAATATGGGCTAATATGAGTTGTAAGAGTTAATAAGAAGCCTGAGCTAATGGGCCAGTCAGTTTATAATTAATGTAGACCTCTGTGTGATTTCTTTGGGACTTAAGAACTGCGGGAACAAGGCAGGACAGAAACCTCAGTCAATAGAAAAAAAGCACACGAAAGCCAGACATTCTTGCTTCTCCTTAACTTTCAGGATCTGGGATAACAGGATATGGATGCTAAGGTAGAGCTATCATGTACATTAAAAACATGCTGCAACATGCCATGGGCCCCATTAGAAAAAGATGGGAAATTTAGTTGTTGAGGTATCTGATAAAGTCTCTTTACCATCATTAGATTTCTAAGCTTACAAGTGGACACTTCAATGGCCCATATGACAAAAAATATGTATTTTATACAAGTTAGGAAGTTACTAAATAAAGAAGTAACAGCAACAAGGATGATTACAGCATCATAGTCACTAGAAGAAGGAAGGATCTGATTCTAGGATTTGATGGTTTGTTTGTGTTCATCGTTGCCAGGAAAACTTAGGCGCCTCACAAGAGACTTAGAAACTCTGGCCTAGACATAGGTGGAGGAACAGTCAGTGACAACTTGCTGTAAGGAAGCCCAGACGTTGGACTTGGAAGATGGAGACATTGTCAGCTATGATATGTTCAAATATTAATAACTAAAGGAAAACATTGCTAACGAATTAAAGTTTGAGAATGACACCTCACTAAATAGATGACATCAATAAGAAAACAGGAAATAACAACAGAGCCAAATAGAGACTTGGGATCAGAAAAGACTGATAATTGAAATATGAAATAACAAGGGATTTATTTTAGTCAATGTTCTCCAAACCCCAGAATCAACCAATCTGCCTGTCAATCTGCCTGTCAGTCTGTCTACTTATGTTTGCTTTCTGCTCTTGTGGGAAATGCTATGGCCAGAACCAGCTGAGGGAAGGGCAGGGTTTCTCTCAGCTCTTTGAACCGGTTACAGTCCATCATTGAGGAAAGTCAGGGCAGGAACCTGAAGTAGGAACCACAGAGGCTCTCCTAGACTCCTGCTTTGCCAATGTGCTGGCTAGTTTATGACAACTTGACACAAGCTAGAGTCATTTGGAAAAAAAGAACCTCAAGTTAAAAAAATAATACTCCCATAAGACTGGCCAGCAGGCAAGCCTGGGGGGCACTTTTTAAAATTTATGGTTGATGTGGGAGAGCCTAGCTTACTGTGGGCAGTGCCATCTCTTGAGCTGGTGGTCCTGGGTTCTATAAGAAAGTATCTTCATGGCCTGTACATGGGTTCCTGCCTCCAGGCTCCTGTCTTGAGTTCCTCCCTGATCCTCCTAGGTGATGGACGACAAGCTGTAAAATGAAACAAACCTCTTTCTCGCCAAGTTGCTTTTGGTCCTGGCGTTTCACCACAGGAATGGAAACTCTAAGATAGCTTGATCTACAGCCTAGTTCTGCCTGCTTAGGATGGCACTGCCCACTGTGGCCTGGCCCCACCTACACCAATTAACAATCAAGACAGCCCTCTACAAACATACCCATAGACCAGGCTGATTCAGGCAACTCCTCCACAGGCTTCCTTCTCAAATGACTCTAAGCTGTGTAAAGTTGACAATGAATGCTAATTAGGACTCTGCCTGTCAACCATCTACCTCAGATCTAGATCTGATCCTTGATATAAAAATTTATGTATGTAAATAAAAAATGTAAAAAAAAAGATATGTGAATTTACCTTCCTTTCACTTTCTTACTCTGTTCAGGTCCTCAGCTAAGTTTTCTGTGTCTCTACTCACCTTGAGTAAAGGTAGGTTCTCCTTACCCAATCCATGAATTCAGATTCCAGTTGTTCCTAGGTGCACTCTCACAGACATAGAAATAATGTTTTCTTGGCTATCTGAGGAATTCCGTGACCTAGGCAAGCTGGCATTGAAAACTGACCACCACAGGACCCAACATTAGACTTTAGGTAACAGAAGAAAGGATCAGGAAATCCAAAGACTCACCAAATTAGGCTGCCCAGTCCAAGGATAAATACAAACCCATAAGCATTAGAAATCTGTAGGCTACCACAAAACAAACCCATACATGCATAATTGGATCTTTAGAGAAATAGGAGAGAAAGTAGAGGAAAGAATAATTGGACCAATGATGGTTGGATTGGATTAAAAAATTAACCTGCCTATCCAAGAAGTTCAACAAACTCCTAGAGGATAAACACAGAGTTCCACACCGGGAAAGGATGTTTTCAAACCACCAAAACCCAAAGCACAGAGTCTTGAAAACAATAAAAGAAAACAGTTTATGCATACAGCACACGCTCCTAAGACGGTGGACATTTTGATTAGCTTAGCTAGCATGGAAAACGGTGGCGTTCCTTGTGAAGTTTTCATAACCTACATTGTGTCTTGATCATATTTGCTCCTCCTTCCCCTCTCGCTCCATCCTTCCTCCACTCTTGCTGGTCTTATTCCCCTAAATAGTCTGTCTTCTGCTTTTCTACCATATGTCTCTGTGTACATAGTTAATCCTGCGTTCTGTGCATACGGCAGTTTAAATGAGCAATGTTAGCCACAGGCTCAAGTATGTGAACACTTGGTCCCCTGTTTGAGGGGGTTACGGGACCTGTAGCAGATGCAGCCTTGCTGGAGGAAGTATGTCAGAGGGGTAAGTCTGAGTCCTGGCTGTGCTCCACTTGCAGCTTTCTGGCTGTTGTTGAAAAATCTTCTCTATTCACGTCTTGTTCTGTCACCTACTGCCATGCCTCCCTGCCATTATGGACTCTCTCCCTGGAAGGGTAAACCAAATGAATTCTTTATTCCTTAAGTTACTTTGTTCTTGGTGCTTTATTATGGCAAAATAAATAAATAAATACAGTATATGAGAGAAAACGTGTGATATTTTATGTTTTTCTTCTTATTTCCTGCTCTAATTCTCTTCTGTTCCTTCTTTAAGGCCTCTTCCTCTTCCACCCCATAGTCCTCTTTCTACTTTCTGCACACACACATGTACGGGTGTTTTGCCTGTATTTCCTGTCTGCGTACCATATTTGTTCATTGCCTGTGGAAGTCAGAAGAGGGCATTAGATCCCCGGGGACTGCAGGCCATTGGTTGTGCCATTTAGGTCCTGGGGATTATACCTGGGTCCTCAGGAAGAGCAGCCAATGCTCTTAACTTTTAAATCATCCCTTCAGCGCCCCATTTGGGTGAGATGGAATCTGAATACATTTACAATTTTGTATTTCCCTGGTGGCTAAGTTTATTGAACTTTTAAACAATATGTATGGTTCATTTGTATTTCATCCTTGGAGAACTGTCTGTCAGTCCATTGGCCCACTTATTGATTGAATTATCTGTGCAGAGGTGCTTAAGTTTTTTAGGTCTTAATATAGTCAAGGTATTAGTCCCTTAGCAGATGTACGGTTGGCAAGGGTTTTCCTTCCCGCTGCAGCTGGATTCATCACTCCACTGATTGCTTCCTTCGCGGTGCAGAAGTTTCCCATCCCCTCGTCAGTTCTTGGGATAATTTCCCAACGGTTGGTTTCTTATCAGGAACCATAGATGACAGACAGCAGCAGGACAATATAGCCCAAGTGTTAAAAGGTTATCAGCCCAAACTACTATTTCTGGGAAAGCAACCCTGAAAAACTAGAGAAATTAAGATCTCCTTAAATCAACAGGAGTGAAAATAACTTACAGCTATGAGACTTGCCCTTTGGGTGGAACTTATAGACACTAGGCAATAACTCAAATCATACAAAGAAATAAAAGCCACTAAAAAAAATAACCACACAGGGCAAACGTGGAAGGCAGTGTGTAATAGTCTCATTTCTGACTTTTTCTCCCATATGATTTAAAGGACAGCAGTGTGAAGCAACGGCTCTAAACTCATCTGTGGGGTTAGAATGTATAAAGATATAGTATGCTGACAATAATAGATCAAGAGAGGAAGATAAAACATCTATATTGAAGCAAAAAATCATCCTATATTGTTGAAATGAAGAGTCCATTAGCTCAAACCAGGTTGTTCTAAATTAAGGTGTTATTTGTAATCCCCAGGGAAAAACTAGAAAACAAAAACAAGCAAAACTGAAAACCACAAGTCAAGGTGTTGAAGAGATAGCTCAGTTGGTAAAATGCTTGCTTACAAAAGCAAGAGGCACTAACTTCTATCCCAGCAGCCATGTCAAAAGCTGGGGATGGTGTCATGTGTTTATGCTCCCAGCCCTGGGAAGGTGAAGACAGGACCCATAAGACAGGAGACTCCCTAGTCAGTCAGTCGAGCTTAATCTGCAAGAATCAGGTCCCAGTGAGAGAATATGTGGTGTAGGAGGTCCTTCTGTATTTCTGTTGCTTTCATTGGTTAAATAAAGAAAACTGCCTTGGCCTTTTGATAGGGCAGGACTTAGATAGGCGGGGAAAAGAGAACAGAATGCTGGGAAGAAGACAGAGAGGGCCGCCTGCCATGAAGCTGCCAGGTCAAACATGCTGAATCTTTCCCAGTAAGCCACGACCTCCTGGTGACATACAGATTATTAAAAATGGGCTGAATCAAGATGTGAGAGTTAGCCAATAAGAGGCTAGAACTAATGGGCCAGGCAGTGTTTTAAATGAATACAGTTTCCGTGTAATTATTTCGGGAGTTAAGCTAGCCGGGAGGGACGGAACAAGGGGCCCTGCACTGGGTGGCTGGGAGCCGGGCGCCAGGAACACGGCCCACCTGTTCCCCTCTTTACAACAAATATGTCTCAAAAAACAAAAAGCAAAACAACAGCAAAAAAACCAAAAACCCAAGGTGGACATCACCTGGACATCACCTGAGAACGACATCCAAGGTGGACCTCTGGCATCCACACACGTGCACACTCACACACACCTGCCAAAGAAATAACCAAGGAATCAAAATGGTATAATAGAAAATATCTGCCTGATGCAAAAGAAGGCACTGATTGAGAAATAAAGGAATAGAATAGGAATACACTCATAAGCTAAAAATAGCAGATAACAAGCCTAAATCCCACATCATCAACAATGACATTAGAAGCAAGATGTTAAAACTCCAGTCAATAGACAGATTCGCACAATGAATAAACAGACAGAAGCCAACTCTAACATCCCTATTATTAACAGAGGAACATATTAGACTTAAAGACAGAGTAAAAGCAAATTTGTGAGGAAAGATATCATGCAGAGATCATCAAAACATGAGTAGACTGGCTATAATAATAAGGTAAATTATTGCTAAAAACAAAAAAGAATATTTACAAATGCTGAAGGGAAAAAGAGGACATGAAGTTGGAGGGATATGGGTTGTGGGATTCCCCAGGGAAACTGGACAGAGGTAGCCGGGATGATCAAAATACATTGTATACACATACAAAATTTTCTAGGAATAAATAAAAATAATTTTAAAAATGTCTTTTATAAGATAGAAGCAGTAACTCTCAACCACCTCATATTATAAGCACAATACTATACTGACACAAAATTAAAAACAGAAGAAAACTGAAGAGTAATACACCCCTGTGCATTCTGATACAAAAGTGGTTTTTAAAAATATCGCTGAACTGAATCTAGCAACATAATTTTTAAAAAGGACTATTAATATAACCAGGACTAATAGTAGGAATCCGAGGTAAGGTCAACACAAAGAACAAATCAGTGTAATGTAAAAGACAATAAAAGACAAATAAATACCTCATATCTACCTCAATATCTGCAGCATTATGTAGTAAAATTCAGCTCTCTTTCATATATATATATATAAAAAAAGCAAATTAGGACCAGAAAAGAACTCCTTCAACAGGATCTATGAAAGACCTACACAATGCCATCTAATGGCCAAAGTGAGTGCCTCCCTAAAGATCAAGATGGAGACAAGGGTACCTGTTTCTAAGGCTTCTATTCAACAGAGCACTGGAAGTGGTAGCCATGGCAATTAGGGAGGAACAAGAAATAAACTGCACATAGGTTGGAAGTAAAAGGTAAAATATTTATACTGACAGACAACCTGATTTGGTACATAGAACAGTCCTAAGAAGGGAGGTGGGGAGACGGCTCAGTGAGTAAGATGTGTGTTGCAGAGTCTGGATCCCAAGCACTTATGTAAAAATCGGGATGTGGCAGCAGCGTGCATCTGTAATCCCAGCACAAGGGTAGTGGAGACAGGAAGAAATCCTTGGAGTTCATTGGTCAGCTAGTCTCGCTGAAATGATGAGCCCTAGGTTTAGTAAGAGACTCTGCCTCAACGATGATAGTTGCAGAATGATAGAGGAAGATGCCTGATAGCAACCTCTGACGTGTGTGGTGCGCGCGTGTGTATGGTGTTTGTGCATATGTGTCTTGTGTGTGTATTGTGCATGAGTTCAGGTACAGAAGAGGGCATCAGATTCTCTGGGGTTGGAGTTACCGGCAGTTATGAGCCCCACCATGTGGGTGCTGGGAACCTAGCTCAGGTCCTCTGCTCTGCAAGAGCAGCCAGTGCTCCTCACTGCTGAGCCGTCCTTCCAGCCCTCCACGCTGTTTTAGATGAGTGTTCTAATTTACACTCCCATCAATAGGGCATAGAGGTATCTTTTCTCCATATCTCACTGGCATTTGTTATCTTTTGGGTTGTTTTTTGGGGGAGGTTGGGTTGTTTTGTTTTTGATAGGAGTTTTCCTGACTGGACTGAGATTGAATCTCATTGTGGTTTTGATTTACATTTTCCTAATGATTAGTTATGTTAATCTCTTCTTTGAGGAATGTCAGTTCAGGTTTTTGGCCTATTTTAAAATTGGGTTTTCTTATTAAATTATTTGAGTTCCTTATATATTGGATGTTAACTTTTTATGAGATAATAGTTTCTTCTGAAGTCTCTTTTCTACACTGACTATTTTCTCTGCAGGACAGAAGCTTTTCAACTTGATGGAATCCCATTTGCTTAAGTCGCTTTTTATTTCTCATGCTTTTGGGGCTTCTTCTTTTTCCTAAATCCATGTTTAGAACAAGGTTAATGCAATTTTCTCCCTCGGTTTTTCTTCAGTCGTCATGTGGTTTGAGATCTTATGCTTTTGTCTGTAATCTATATTGTATTATTTTTGGTACAATGACAGGCAAGAGTGTCAGCAGAGCTGAATATTTACATTCTTCTGCTTCGCTCCATATACCAAATAACTCAAAATAGTCTTATGTATAAGAATGAAAGCAACAAAGCCTTAAGAAGGTGGGATCAACTGCTACAATCTCAAATGTAAGTGACGGTTTCTTAACTTTAAAGGGCACAAGGTATTTTTTGAGTATGTGTTGCACATTCTCAAACTCAAAATGTTCATATTTCAAAAGCTACCACTGATAAAAATGAAAAGAACCTAAAGAATGGGATTAAATATCTGGAGGTTGTTTTGTAAGGAAATGAATCTAGAACATAATAGAGAAGATATAAATGAGTTCAAAAAGCAAAAACCAATCTGATTAAAAATGGATAGATTGCTCAGTGGTTAGAAGCACTTGCTGCTCTTCCGGAGGACCCGAGTTCAGTTTCAGGTCCCCACATGGTAGTTAACAACTGCCATTTACTCCAGTTCCAGAGCATCTGAAGCCCTCTTTTGGCCTCTGAGGGCACTGCGTACATGTGGTGTGTAGATATACATGCAAGCTAAACACCCATATATTGTAAGGAGGCCACTAGTTAGTTCCCGACCGCTTAGCCCTGAAATAACCACACAGAAACTATATTATTTAAAACACTGCATGGCCCATTAGCTCTAGCTTCTTGTTTGCTAACTCTTACATCTTAATTTAACCCATTTCCATTAATCTGTGCATCACCACAAGGTCGTGGCCTACCAACAAAGTTTCAGCACAACTGTCTCAGCAGCAGCTCCATGGCTTCTCTCCAGCTCCTCCTTCTTTCTCCCAGAATTTAGTTTACTTTTCCCTACTTACCTCTATTCCCTGCGCAGGCCCAAGACAATTTCCTTATTAACCAATGCTATTCACAGCATACAGAAGGGAATCCCACATCACCCACACATATAAAATAAATAAATCTTTTAAAAAGATCATAGGATTTAAACCTTTTAATGTCTTAATATGTAAATATTTAATATCAAGGTATTAAAATGATCATTAGCATATGCAAATTGTTAGCCCTAGGGAAATGACAATGAAATTGCAGTGAGATTTCTTTCCATTGCTTTCCCAGATTCTGTTTCTCACTCTCGACTCCAGGTGCCTGGGGTAGTCCGTTTTCTTCACCATAACAGAGAGCTGAGGTAACCAGCTCATAAAGAGAAAATTACTTTTGTTCACAGCTTGGGAGGTTTCAGCCTATGTTTGATTGGACCCATCCCTTTTGGGTCCATGAGGAGGCAGTACATCATGGTCACACATGGTAAAACCAGTCACCTCATGGCCAAGACACCAAAGAGAGAGAAGCCCAGCCTGGTGGCACGGGCCTATGATCCCTGCTCCATGGGACTTTGAGGCAAGAGGCAAATTTGAGTAATTTAGTGAGACCCTGTCTCCAGGCTTGGGGATCTTTGCAGAAGAGTGTGAGTAAAGAAACATTAAGAGCAAGAGAAAGGGAGAAGGTCTGTGAAGTGTCATATCCTGGGCAAGATACAAGCAATGCAAGCACAGACCCGCAGGCACTAGGAGGCATGCGCTGGGTCTACCCAAGAATGGGCCCATTAATAATCAGGTATAAATAGAAGAGGGGTTCAAGGGACCCTACCCCTCACTGCTGGACTATTTGCTACTGATAGACTCTGGGAGAGGGGGAACCATGACCTTCAGTTGTGTACACACTGGTGACAACACCCGGATCCAATGGATAGTTCTAATCCAATGGTGTTGCAGATGACTCTGGTTAAATTAAGTGGGCCACAAGACAAAAGCGTAAGTCATGAGCCTGGGAAAGGGACTCCTAGAGATGAGGGAGTGCTGAGATAGATAGGAAGAAGACAAGAGAGGAGAGAACGATCAGAATATAATGTATGTTATGTATAATATCTATTATATCTATACAGGGTATAATGTGCATGTATGAAATTGTCAAGTAGCTGAAATAATAGGAAAGCCTAACATAATAGCAGAAGGGGTGAAGAGAGGCAAAGGTTCAGTGGTAGAGACAGAAAGGAACTAGATTGCCACTACTCTCTTCAATCGCACCCAGAATGACTTAACCTCCTGTAGGCTCCACTTCGTGCAGGTTCCACACTCCTACAGCACTGCACTGATGCCTCTTTACAGCACATTCCAGAGCAAACTGCTGCAGCGCTTAATGGGGGATCCCGTAAACAGACAGCCATCAACTTAGCCAGTCAAACATCACTGGTGCAGATTTGGGGCTACATACGTAAATGAGATTTGATTGCACCCTCCAAGGGATCAGCTGAGGAAGGAAGGCAAACACCTAGGTTTAGAAGTAAGTTAGTGTGTGCATCTATGGTGAGACCAGCGAGTCACGCGTGCCCTTCTGCTCTTCCCAACCTGTGCTCCCGGGAGGAACAAGGTGAGGATCTGTTGGGTGAAGAACTGTGTCCTCCAGCACTGGCTCCTGCATGCTTCTAATCGAGAGAAGGTTGGGAAGATAGGAGTGTAGCTCAGCGGTACGGTGCTTTCTTAGCATATATTAGGCCCTCCGTTCAATCGCTAGTATGGAAGAGGTTGAACGTGGTTCAAAACTACCTTTTAAAAGATTCATGATATTGGATGTTTTAGTAGATGACTGCTAACAGAAAGGGAACTTTAAAATCAACATATTTCACCAGCAAGGGGCCACTCTTAGCTCACTCCCTTTCCTGGTAACCTCTTTATTTTGTCTTTAAAGCCCTAATAAAAACACCACGTAATTTGCTCCAACACTATGTTCAAAGCAAGGCTCAAGAGGTTTATTTAGACCAGCTCATGTACTGCCTACATTATTTATGGGGCTAAATACCCCACAAGGGCAGCATTAGAGGGCTCACTTCTCTTAGGTCATATGTTGCTCAGAATGGTTCCTGGAAACTCAGTTGTCTTTCCCTAAGATCCCAGGATGTCATGAACAAAAATATACATTGTGAAATGCCTCCACCTCCCCAGCCCCGTTCAAAGGGAGTTTTCATGTAGCTTTCCATTCTTAACGTTGAAATATTTCCACTGATGGTTCTTTGACCTGGCAAATTGTAAAACCTTGGTATTTGGAATTGTTTGCTAATGTTTTCTTAAGTTATATCCTCTTGTGGGTCCATAAAATTTGAAGTTATTACAAATAAATAAATGGGTTTTCTCTTCATGATGTAAACCATCTTTCACTGAGGTCACTGGGGAAGCAGAGCCTGCCAGGGCTGGCCAGCCCTCTACCCAAGGGGCCAGTCAAGCAAGCAAAGCAAACCCTGCTGTTGTGTTGTTCTGTTTTAACTTCCAGGGAGAAACCCAATAGTTTGAAATGTTCCCGGTTTCTAAAATCCTCTGCGTGTGAGGACAAGGACCCTGCTTCCCCAGAGCCAGGTGACAAGAAAGGGTATGTGGGGTATGCCATGCCACCAACAAGAATCAAACTGGATCCCCAAAGGGCCATTCAGTGTGTTAACATGCCCAAAGCAACCTTCCCCTGTGCGGTGGCAAGTAGAAGATTCAAGGTGAAAGAAAGGTGGGGTTAATGATTGATTAGGAGAGAGGTTGTCTGTCTGTCTCATGTCCTGCTTATGGTGATGCTTCTTGGGAAACTGCAAATCCACAGTTTTCTGGGTGCTGGCAGTCTGCCATGCCTATCCTGGAGATGTAAGGTCAGACTCTGGAACAGAATGTCACCCGGTCTCCATGGGGAAGCAAGTCCCATGACACAGCAGCTTGGGTGAGGGCAACTGATGACTCACTGTCTGTGTTCCTTGGCTGGACAGTGTCCATGTCTGATTCTTTGGATTCAAGGCAGGATGCCTGCTAAGCAGGATGTTTCTTCCTCTGGTCTCCAACCACAAAATACTTTTAATTCTCCTACAATTGTGTTAGAACAGAAATGTGTGTTTCAGAGTGTGGAAATGGGGTACTTGCTAGGACTTAGGGCATCGTTTGGAACTAGGATTACAAATTGTCTGCCACTGATTTTTTTCTTAGTTGTAATAAAAACACAGAACAACACCAGTTATGGGAAAGGATGGAAGACAGCAGGGATTCTCACTCATGGGTAGTATCTTAGGCTTTTTATTTTATTTAAAAAAAACTTTTGTGACAGTTATTTATTACATGTATGTGTATGTGTTCATGTGCTTATATGTGGTGTGTGTGTGTGTGTGTGCGTGCGTGTGTTCATGGCATATTGTAAAGATCAGAGGACAGTTTGTGAGAATTGGTTCTCTCCTTCACTGGGTGGGTCTCAGAGACTGACCTCAGGGTTGGCAGCAAGCACCTTTACCCACGGAGCCACCTCACCAGCCCTGTGAGTAATATTACAGCTACTTTTGGAGATGGTTTGTCTGTTTCTTCTGAATATATTTTTGTTTTTACCAAATTAATCAACAATTGTGCTACTTTATAACTCACAAAAACATTCTTGTTTATGCTGATCTCAGTTTCACTTGAAATGTGCAGAACAAGTGACCAAAATGACCTTCAGACACGAATGGACAATGTGTATCAGATGGTGAACTGTCATTCAGTCCTTCAAATAAATGGGCCACCAAGCTAGACCATGACAAGAAGGGAGCGCAAATGCACATAACTGAGTGAAACTAGACAGTCTGAAAAGTCCGCATGCTGCAGAATTTCACCTCTTACATTTGACAAAAGTAAAATAGAGCAAAAAAGAATAGGTATGACCACTAGGGGAAGACTAGGTGGAGTATGGGGATTTAAGTTAGGGAAACATTTTACAAGGAGGTTTCCAAAGAATGGTAGTGCATTCGGCACAGCCTTCATGAGACATGGTAGCTAAGAGGAACCTGGTTAACAACGACAACAACCAACAGAACAGACTTTGCTCCTCGGAGAGATAGTTTGAAGGGCACTGGAAGTCACACAGGGTCACACGATGGCTAAGAGTAGGATATACGTATTTTATATGACTCGAGAGCAGAGGGGGCTGGGTCAGGGAGAAGGGAGTTAGTGGGGAGGAGGAGGAGAGGCAAGGAAAGGCTAATGTAAGTAAGATATACTATGGCATACGTGTATGAAAATGGTGTAATTAAACCCTTTCTTTTATATGCCATAGAAATGAATAATCAGAACAGAAACTTCTATATATCCTGGGATATTCATTTCCTCATTTGCTTCCCAAATGTTTTTTGTTTTTGTTTTTTAAATCAAAACAAGAAGCCCAAGATCCCAGATGTCCCATCTCACTCAGCTGCACTCCCACAGAACTCAGTATGTCCCCAATGTGACCAGCCCTCCACCGTTTCCATCCCCAGACTTGTCCTGAATGTTTCTGGAATTCACACCAATCTCAACAAAACCGCCAATGTCCTCCACCACTGGTCTGTATACCACTTTACTTTCCAACTTGGACGGGAATATGATGCTGCAAGAGAGTCTCCCTGCAGCATCCTCCCACATGGTCCTAACCTGGGCCAGGTACCTCCTTGCTCTACATCTTCCAAACCATTCTCTCACCTTGCTTCTCAAGTATCAGGTGATGCCTGACCACCAAGGAGCCTTGGTCTCAGCCTCAGGTAGGTCTTTGGTAATCTCTGAAGATTCTGTCTCGTTTCTTTAGGCAATTCTGCATTTCTCCCTCATCTTCTCCTCTCTGCTGAAGAAGCCTCTAATGGATTCTCTCCATTCTTTATCCTTGGTCCATGATCTCATTTGCGACTTACCAAAACAAATAGCAGCCATCCTGCCAGTATAACTCCTGCCCTTTCCCCATCCTCTCTGCCATTTCTGGTTGACTCTGGATGAATGTGGCACATTCAACAGGTCCCATTGCTTCTCCTTACTCGAGGACAGCACACTGGAGTTGTCTACCCTGCCTGCTTCACCCACGCTCCTATATCAGCACTCAAACATTCTATAGCTTCTCCTGCCTCAAAAAGCAAATGGACTACCAAGAACATCTTGAGACCAAGCCAAGCATTGCCTATGCCTTTTCCTTCCTCTAACCTGCAAAGTCAGGGATTGACCTAATGCGGCTGAGAGAAGTGTAGAAACAACAGGCAGGAAAGAGAAGTTGGTGTTCTGATGAGGACACACCAGTAGCAGCCTGGGAACTCGGTATGAAGGAGGAGAAGGCTGGTTATCTAATCTCAGCAGGGGTCTCTAGAGGGGAGGAGTCTCAGCTGCTGTCATCAGGGAAGAGGAAGCTGTGGCCAGGGCTCTCTGTATACACTGTCAACATCCATACCTGTAGTAAGAGGGCCACTTGCTAGTTGGGGCCTCCATCCCGCCTGGCTCCCACAGCTGTTTGGCCCCAAAGAAAATCATGCAGAGAGGTCTATATTAGGTTATAAACTGATTGGCTCATTAGCTTCTTATTAGCTTCTTATTAGCTCTTGTAACTTATATAGCCCATTATTCTTATCTATGTCAGCCACATGGCTCAGTACCTTTCTCAGCGGGGCAGGTCACATCCTGCTTCTTTGGTGGTCCAGGCAGGTCTTCCGAGAGAGCTTCCTGCTTCCCAGAATTCTCCTTGCTCCACCTTTACTTCCTGTCTGGTTGTCCCACCTATACATCCTGGCTAATGGCCAATCAGCGTTTATTTAAATCATGATTCAAAGAATATGGACAATTCTCCCTCACCACATACCTAGATGCGGAGAAGGCCTTGCTATTCCCATGAGTCTGAGGCACCTGAGTTTTTCATATGATGGTGCTCCTGGCCACAATACACATTCATTCAGGACTTCAACTATTCCCCATCTATCGCAAGATTCCTTATAAGATTTGTGTATTCCAGGCCAGGCCTGGTGGCACATGCCTTTAAGCCCACCACTCAAGAGACAGAGGCAGGCAGGTCTCTGAGTTCAAGACCAGCCTTGTCTACTGAGTGAGTTCTAGAACAGCCAGCACTACACAGAGAAACTCTTATCTCATAAAAAAAGAAAAATATGTGTATTCCTGCCGCCATGAATTCCATTTCTTCTACTTGCCTAAGTTTTAATTTTCCATATTGAATAATTTCAATCATATGTAAAAAGGAAGATAACAGCAAACCTCAGAATCACATCACCCAAAATTAAGAATTATGAACAGACTGGGTATGACAGTGCACACCCTTAATCCTAGCATTTGGAAGGCAGAGGCAGGTGGATCTCTGTGAGTTAAGATCATCCCGATTTACATCGTAAATTCCAGGCCAGTTAGAGCAAGATAGTGAGACCCTGTCAAATACAAAACAAAACAAACCAACCAGTCAAACAAATGAAGGAAGACTCATGAGTGGTTGCTATCTGCTTCACTTCTTCTCTACTCGCTGAACTGTTTTAAAGCAGGTGCCTGGCAATAGGACAGTCCACTCACAGATATTTCAGACTACAGCTATAAAAATTAGGGGGTTTCTTAAGATAACTTTAATATTACACAAGGCTGTATTATAGTGTAACGGTATTTCCATATGTATTGTAGAACAATAATTCTTGTTCTTCTTAAACGCCAACTCTCTATATATCTTATTGGATCACTCCCAATGACTCTTGATTGATTGCCCTTTCCCACCCAACCAGTGAGAACCTGTTGTGATTGTTATTATTATTATTTTACATCTCGAGGTAAATGCATGAGAAAGAAATGGAAAGAATCGTATGTTAACAGAACTGCAAAATGTTTTCTTGTGACTCTCCCAGAGAAACTTATTAGGTTTCAGGCACAGTGACTGTTTTTAATGTTTGATTTTTACAAATGATACATCCTAGGCTGTGTCTAGAGATTCATAGTTAAATGAGAGTTTCCCAAGTCTGTGAAATGCTACTTTAACATTTTTCTATTTTTAAAAAGAAGCTCTATTATACACAGAACAAATAAAATACTTCAAGTGTATGTATATGTAGTTAAAGTCTATGTATATAGAGAGCTAAAGTATTTTTAGAGTATTTAATAAACTTTTATATAAATGCATGGATATTTTATGGCAAATCTCAGTAATATGAAGACTGGAAGGTTGAACTCAATTCAATGTACCATTTCTTAAAGTCAAATATTTTGTAAGTGAAATTTCATAAGCAACATAGCCAATTTTATATTTTAGCCCTCTATTGCTGATAGCATTTCTCTCACACTGACTCCCAGATTTTTCAAGAATATTCTTTTTTTTTCTTTTTACTGTACATGCATTGGGTGTTTTGCCTGCATGTATATCTGTGAGGGTGTTGGACTCCCTGGAACTGGAGTTACAGACAGGTGTGAGCTGCCATGTGGGTGCTGGGAGTTGAACCCAGGTCCTCTGGAGGAGCAGCCAGTGCTCTTAACTGATGAGCCATCTCTCCAGCCCAATATTCTTGATCTTTGGCATTACATAATGCTCTTTCTCTAGAAAGAGAAGCAATCTTTATTCTTTCAGAAGTATCAGTGTTTATACACTAACATGCCAGTTATTTCATTGCCATGACAAAAAAAATCTGCTTCTACTTATCTTTCCCTAGATGTATTTCAAAACTACAACCATTGTTATTTATAATTCCTTATAATCAATAAAATAGTGGTCCATCATTTCATCAGTAAGGTTACATGCAAAGAGGAGTAGAGAGTGTCATCTGGCTCACCCATCCAGAACCTCTAGGGACACCTCTGCAACACCAAAGATGAGAGTCAACTCTCTGGAGAACTAGTAGGGAGATGGCAGCCCCTGGAGGCAGGCTGGACCTTGTGTGACATCTTCCACTTCATGAGTAACGGGCTGTCCAAGGAGAAGGAGCATCACTCGGTCCCTCCCTCAGGCGTTGATGAACAGCTTGTCTTGGCAATCGCCCTTCAGAGCGTTCCAATTCCCATAATGCACCTCTGCAGACAGCTCCTCCTCTGTCGTTCACGAAAGCAACTGAGTCTTCCAAAGCTGCTGCGGTATGCGTGAGCTCTCCCACCTCATCAAAGAATTCCTTCCAATTCTCTCTCCTGCCTGTCAAGCTCTACCCAGTGTGGGCTCAGCCGTCTTCAGAGGGCGGAGGTTGTTGTAAAACCTGTGGTCTTGGATGCTTCTCAGTGTCTGTCTCCTTGAAACAGATCCACATCCATCACATTGGATCTTTTCAGCCCTACCGTTGAACTGGGTGCCAGAACGAATCTTAATTGCCTGACAGATCACAGCAAAGGAAACAGCCCACTTAAAAGCCTTGCCTGCCGCACTCTGCCGAGGATCACACGGCTGGATCCTCATCTGCCAACCCCTGCAGGATGGTGCACACTGCCCATCGGTTACTACACTGCTCTCACAGGCTAACAGCCTGTGTGTGAAAACGCATAAACTATGAATGCACATTAATTACTGATAGGATTTCTCAATGCTGATAGTCTCTTTGTTCATCCCTTTCTCTAACTGCTAAACACCTATTAAATATTTTCAAAGAAATAAACAACCCATCATGTAGGGTTGCCTAAATCTACCATCTGAAATGATCCAGATTTGCTGTATATATTTGCTCCATGTTCTAGCTCACTTTATCTGCCCTGAAGTAGTCAAGTGTGCCCAGCCAAGCAAGCAAGTTAGCTGGTGCCAGGTTGGATATTCCTTTAGCTCATGCCCCACTAAATTTGCAAGAAGTCCCCAAATTTAGACCCCCACTGGCAACATAGCACTGCTTTGCTCCACGCAGAGAGGAGCTGGGATTTTCTACACTACAGCTGTAAGAAATAAAGGCTCGTTCCGAGTCCTCTACTGTCTTCCTCATCAGCATCTGATTGCTTTGGGGGACTTGTCCTCTCACGGAGTGGCGTCTGCCTCCTACCACAGAAGCCAAGCGACAAGACCCTTTTCCTTCTCATGGCAGTGGCGGTCATCAGCAGACTTTTCCGAAGACTCGGCCAAGTGTACTCCTCATGCCTTCGAACCCAGCCCAACCAAAGACCCAGCTTTGCTTTAGCCAGCTTCTCTAGCATGGCCTCACTCTTCTATCCCAAGCTTCCATTCTCTATTGTGGTCTTTATTTCTTCCCCTCCCATGCCTGGCTCCCCAGGATCTTTGTCAATAACTGAGCATCCCATGGCTGCCAGCAAGCTCTCTTTTGCTTGGCCTATCCAGGATATCTGTCTGTTCATTCCATGGCCCTCCAACTGACCCACTAAGACAAGTCAGGAAAGCATATTTCTAATTCCAGAAACATCTCTGCAGTCTGCAGAAGAGAGCTCAGGAAGCTGCTGATTGTCTGGGATGTAGCTAGACAAAGGATCAGGAATGTGTCACCCTTGGGGACTAAATAGTGGCCAGTGTTCACCCAGGAGTCACTTGAAGGGGTTTCAGCCTATTTGACTATTGGGGGGGGGGGGCGGTTGTTCACGTTAAAAATTAAATAAGACCAGAGTCTCTGCTTTTATTAGCTTTGATGATGTGGCCCCTTGAGACGGTCACACTTTAGTCTCGTCACCTTTCAGCATGTCTGCCCTGGTGGCTGTGAGCTCCTGTCCTCCCCAGGATGGGATGAGAAGCCTCCCCCGCTGTCTTTCAGTCACCTGTTGGCATGAAAAGGCTCCACTGCTGTTGGAAATGAGGCCTAGCAATGTGAGGGTGGAAAGGCCCGGTTCTGGTACCTGTGGCAGGAGGAAGGAGCATCCTCCTCCTGGAGTGCAGAACAGGACGTCGTGTGAAAGGTGGGCAGGGAGGGCACCTTCGTGAATGGGCACAACCAGTGCCCAGGCTTCCACTTGGATGAGGATTTGTCCCCGAGTGACCTTCGCTCTTGCAGCTAAATAGACACAAATGGCAGGAAGGAGGTGTTCGTGATGGCACCTGCCGAGGAAGGGGCCAGACAGACCAGAAGAGTAAACTGTGGCGTCCTCAGGATCCCTGTGACAGTGGTGTCTCTTCACCCCAAGGGATTGCCTTGTGACAGCAGTGATGACATCAGTGAAAATGAGCAACTCACCAGAGCTGGCATTTTGCCAAGCCTAGTTTATCAGTCAGTCGAAGCCAGTCTCCTGCTGCTTCCCAGCATTTGTGATGTCTGGCTTCCACGGGAATACCACAGCCACTGCTGTCTCTTCCCACACTCCTGTTTCTATGAGTTTGCCCATTTAGAAATTTCATATGGATGAAATTTGCACAGTATTTTGAAGGTTCATCTTTTGCAGTGTACAGAGGCACAGATCCTTTAAGAGGCACTGCTATGCAATTGAACACTTGCATGGTGCCTACTACAATAGCTACTAGAATGGGAGGCTAGATAAAAATGCCTGTCACAGCAGAACTCAGCAAATTCCCAGAGCTAGGGCAGGTTAATGTGACTCCAGTGGGGTACCCTGGAGGTATGAAACTAGGCTCTCATGGGAGCAGAGTCAGCTGCCAGCACCATGTGCTAAGTGGAGCCATGTGGTGATAGCCTAGCAGTTGAAATCTTGGGCCATACAGTCAGAGAATGTTGCAGGCATTTAGTAAAGTAAGATCCAGACATTTTAAAGCATTCTAAAACGATACAGAATGCTTTAAAATGTGCATAGATGCTGAAGAAAGAAAAGAAAATGGATATAGACAGTCATAGAAAATAAATAAATATAGTTTAAAAATAATAAAGCCTTTGAAGAAAGAGTAAAGTATAAAAAGAATAAGACATGAGGATGGGAAATACACAGAGTGTCTGGATCCTGTATGCTGATTTGTTGACTTTGAATTTTTGAATGCTGATGGGTGAAGGGCAAATGTTCTGGAGAGACATTGGATTGTAGAAAAAAATTGCTAAATTAAACCAGCCTATATATATTTTAAAAATGTCTTAACTTTATAATGGAAGTCAGAAATGTGCTGCATTTGGTGAAAAGGCTATGCTTTTGTTTTCATAGGAACCAAAAATCTATGGATTATGTCAAAATTATTAAAGATTAGACTTGACCAGGGGAGACCTCCTGAAAATCTTGGCTGCAGACATGAAGAAAGAAAGAGAAAAACTACAGGGCAGGTGATATATATGCTGATCCCTCTACATGGGAACAGCTCTGAGATAAGACATGATAAATCTTGTTGGCTACAGAGTCCTCCTGACTTATTATTATACACAGTCCTTTCTTATGGCATGGACAGAGAGTTATATACAGTCCAAATGGACTTATAAAGCTGACAGATGCCTTTTACCTACTAAATCATAGAACAGAGAATCATCTTTAGCTGATTTGTGCACACTGCACATTCCATATTTGTGTTAATGCAGATATGTATGCTTACTTTAAAAGTTTGTATGTTTCCAGAAAAAAAAAAGGATCAGACACCAAGGAAAACAAGTAGCCCAGGTGATCCAACTTCTCAGAATGCCTCTGTTGCAGTTTCCTCAAGATTCTGCATCCAGAACAACTTCAAAGTAGCTAGCCAAGAGGAACCAGCCTCACAGACTACTCTAGTCAATACTTCAGACAAGTCCTGAACTTTCCCGTTACATAGAGACTGGTCTTCTAGGATTTGACCATTATCTCAATTTTCTCAGGGTCTCCTAAAGATGCCATTACCCCCAGACAATAGGAACTAATTTTAAGAACATGACACCCACATTCCCAAGAGGTAGGATGAGTGTTTTTTTATCATTTGATGGGTTATGGATGTTTGTCATCCTTTAGGGGGCTTGGTTGCAAGTTGTTATTGGTCATGTCAGGGAGAAAACTAAACAAAGGATATTAAATTTGGGGATCTTGTTTTGAAAAGAAAAGGAGGGATATAGGAATGTTAGGATTAAAGGGCAGATTATTGAATTTACTTTTAAACTAAAAAAAAGTAACTACTAGTCTCAAATATTTTACATTGGTATGGATTTTTGCATATTGATATAAATTTAAAGTTATTTTTGTTAAACTGTATATGTGTTTCCACTCTTGTTTAAGGTATTGTACCTATGTAGCCTATTTAACAATATAATGTAAAGTTATAGTCCTTGAAAGTTATTACTACAAAATGTTTAGGATAATTAAGAAACTACTTAGAATAAGAAACTATTTAGGATTATTAAAGTTAGTAGTCATCTATAACAATCAAATTTGTGGTAATGTTAGGTATGTTTTCAAGGTCAAACAGAGACATATTTTAGATAAATGGTCTTCAAACACTGCAAATACCTACAGAATAGGCATTTAAGATGTTTTAATAACATAAGGCTTTTCATGACAGTGATACATATCTGCTCTTGGCAGCACCAACTTACTTTAAAAAAGGATGATGACCATCAAAAAAACCTCCATATGGAGTTTGTTTTCATTGTGGTAAAGCTGGACATTAGGCAGAAAACTTGCCTGTTTGCCAAATTGGAAAAGCAGGACACAAAAGAAGACAACTGCCAAACTTTGCCAAGACAAGGTAGGACAGTCCTTCAAAATTCCTGCTTTACAGAAAAGTCTGTCTAATATTCTAGGCCTGTAGGCCAAAGATGGATGCCCTAAGATTACAGAAGAACCCTGGGTGACTGTCCAGGCAGCCAGCTGTCTCTGCTGTTTCTATAATTTTGAAAGTTGTTTGCTCTGTACTTCCTATTTACTAGGTATAGTTCTTGGGTCTCTGAGGAGGCTGAAGATAAGATAGTTATAGTTAGCTTTTCTTGTTACCAAATTTGGAAAAGAAACTCACAAAAGAGATGTTAAGTATATGAGGTTGAGAGACATAAAAGCTTAAGTTGTTTGTCTAAGAAAATGTTTTAAGGCCTAACAAGATATTTCTAGTTTGGTTATACAATTTATGATAGAAAGGGAATTAGATACAAAACTTCAGACTCACCAAAATAGAATAGATAATGGAATATTTTCTCTGAATTTGCCAAATACAAATGAACTGGACATTGTGAATGTAATTCTTACTTGATAATTATTGTATCTAGTTTTAATATGTTAGAGTTAAAACCTTTCCTTTTTATTTAAACAAAACAGGGGAAATTTTGAGGATATTTGTTCACACTGACACTCTGAAACTGCCAATAAAGTTTACCTTAAATCAGAGGGTAGAGTCAGTGATTGAATGACCAGAATTACCCACAGAGGTTTTGGAGGATCCAGGATACATATAGACACAGGAAGTAGTAGGGAGGGGCTTAGAAAGATTCATGGGTCTTTTGGATGGGCTAAGGAGCTCTATCCATGTGGCAGGAAGTAGTGGGAGGTAGCAGCTACCCAGAACCAGAGAGCAGAAGGAGACAGCCATGCCCTTCAAAGGCCCACCCTGTGACCTACCTCCACCATCTAGACTCCACTTCCTACAGGCAGCCTCCTACAAAAACAGCAGCAACTGGGGAACACATCTTAAATATGAGTGTCACATCCAGAAAGGCTCGATCCTGAAAAACCTGGCTAGGGAGATAAGGGAACGAAGGAAGAGCAGGTGTGTATAGAAAAGCCGGGACCGGGTGAGTGGTGTGTGCTCTAGAAGAGCGGTACTATCCACTGCACAACCCAGGACCTCGGGCCACAGATATCCAGGAGGAGGAATCTGGGACTGCCAGCTTTTGCACACACTGCCAACATCTGCACTTCAGACCAGAGAACAAATAACCGTGAGCTGCCATTTGGGCGCTCATTTTGTCACCCATCTGAGGGCCCAGGGGACACTTCGTAATTTTCCCATGGGTCTGAGGCATTGGTCCTTGCATGTCTGTATTCACGTCAAGAGATACACATTCACTCAGAAATTCATCTGCCTAGGGCTTTACACATTTACCTAGGGCTTCTTCAGCTTTCCTTACATGAGCCTATTGCTATCTTAAAATACTCTGCTAAAAACTACTTAAGGGACAAAGGATTTCACTCAACTCACAGTCTCAGAAATTTGAGGAGTTGGACACAGAGCATCCATAGTCAGGAACAGAGAGCAATGCAGACACACACAGCAGTGATCAGCTCACTTCCTTCATTTTTAAACAGTCCAGGATCATCTGCCTAGGGAATGGTGCCACCCACAGTGGGCGGGTCTTCCTATCTCAGTTAATGTAATCGAGATTATCTCTCAAAGGCATGCTCGCTCACAGGTCTATCTACCAGGTGATTCCAGATTCTGCCAAGCTGACAGGTAACTAACCGTCATATGTTCTGTGACAGTTCTGTCTAGTTCCTCTGAAAACTCTCAACTTGGCCAAACAGTACCGTTTTCTTCCAAGTTTTTCTCTCTGTTCCCTCTTTGAGCCATGTTGTGATCCTCTCATGAAGGCTACCCCATAGGGACTGTGACAGCATCTCAAGTAGATTCTGTGTGTGTGTGTGTGTGTGTGTGTGTGTGTGTGTGTGCAGATGCTAGCACTCCACGAGGTGAGAAGGCCAATGTTTCTTCTGTTGTGGCCAAGCTGTTGGTTCTAAAGCTAAAGCATTTTTTTTTTCAAGACAAGGTTTCTCTGTAGCTTTTGGGGCCTATCCTGGAAATAGCTCTTGTAGACCAAGTTGGCCTTGAACTCACAGAGATCCACATGCCTCTGCCTCCTGAGTGCTGGGATTAAAGGTGTGCGCCGCCACCGCCTGGCTGAGCTAAAGTATTTTTAAAGCACTTTCCTCACCCTAGATATTGAGATAGACACTTGGAGAAATATTCCTTGACCTGGCCCTGGCCCTGTGTCCACCGGGCCCAGACGGCGCACGCTGTAACCAGGTCCAAAGCCTGTACCTATTTCCAGGAGGCTTCAGCCTAATTACCATATTCAAGGCCTTCTTTATGCAATAGGCCTACTGGTAAGAAATGAGATTAAGGCCCAGTTCTTACCATCGAGAAATCTACAGTATTGATAGAAATACGAGAAGGAAACGGGGGGGTGGGGGGTGGCATGCATTGGTTTGTAGTGGGGTGAGCAGGAGCAAAGGCTAAAACTGGCAAAGCACAACATGGTTGCCCCTTCTACCTAGATCACCACGCAGGACGGGCAGAGAGAACAGCAATTTTCTGGTTGAATCCTTTCAGTGGTTCCAGGAGTCCTTGGCTTCAGAGGAGTCCTGTCTGCAGCAACAGCTGAGACCAGCGGGCCGAGATATTCCTCAGGCTGGAATTAGTTGCTTGAAAAACAAAAGGGAGATCAGGGATTTTGCTCCAGAAAAGTTATTTTTGCACGGCTCTGCCCAGGCCCTGAAATGTGTACCTTTGATGATTCTTTAAATCAGCTGAATTCTTAGAGTCTATGGCTAAGTTTGTCTCTTCTCAGTGTAAGCCACTGTCAGTAACACAGCACATTAACCCAAGAGGGTGCTGGAGGGCAGTGGGAGCAGCCAGAAGAGGCTGCTCCCTCCCGGGCCCTGGCAGGGGAGTACACAGGGGCCACCTCAGCCCTTGCATCGCAGAGATTTCTTCCACCAACAGCTGGGATTCCAGCCAAGCTTTCGGACACTTGTCAAGTGCGCTGAAAAGTTTCAGTGTCGTGTCTGTGTCTGGAACCGGCACTGGTCAGATCAGCTGGCATCCTGGGAGGTGGGAACGGTCCCAGGGAAATAGTGCACACCGAGGGACGCATCTCTTGGTGACTGTGTCTTTAGAAAAATGGTTTGTGTCCTTCAAAGCAGAGTAAACTTCTGCCTTCTTCTGGCTGGTGTTAGATGCATTCCCTTCTTTGGGGAAAGCGATGGGCTCCTGGCAGAGGCTGGGTGGGCTATTGGATCAGGACAGGTCGCTCACCCTTCTGGTCCACAAACCTGCTGACTCAGGTCACTCCTGCCCTCCCCTTGGTAGGCAGGGAGCCCAGGCAGTGCCTGAAGCAGCTCCCAATGCTTCAACTGTTAACTTGGATTTTTCCAAAATGTGTTTCTGGTTAGTTTAAAAAAGGATAAACAAGATTTAATAGCTGGCAATGAATCACATTTTTTTCCTCCCTAAACTCTATTTGGATCCACTCAAACGCCTGTCATTCCACTTTTGTACAAATAAATAAATCTCCTTTTCTTTTGTGCATTTTTCTCTGTCCTGCATTTCCTAAAATACAGTTTGTTTGACGGATGAGTTAAGCAGTTCTGAGGTTTGTTTTTGGCTCTGCAGGCAACTGAGTTGTTTTCTCATCATAATTCAATGGGACAAGGTTACCACCCTCTCGAACACTCACACCTCATTTAGAACCAGAACCCCCTTCCCCACAAAGAAGAAATGCTAGCTAATGTTCTCAGGGTGTCAGCTGTCCGCAGGAAGCTTCCTTGTGCTCACATCTCTGCTCTGCCTACCTGTCTGTCATGTTGTGTCTGCCCAAGGCGTCCTTTGAGCACAGACATTTAGACGTGAGGTCACAGGCAAAGCTAAAGTGATAAATAGAGCTAGGCCCACCATCCACACGAGTTCAGGGCTTGCTAAGCAGAGATTTACCTCGCTTTGTTGAAATATAAACCATACAAATATCGGGGAAATTGTTGAGCTGAAATCAAACCTCTGTGTTTTCTAAAGTGATGGCCATAGATTAAAAGTGATGTTTTCCGAGTCGATACATCAGCTGGTGTCAAGCCCTTGCTTAGATGGAGAAGTCACTTCTAGAAGATCTGCCTTGTATAGTCAAAGATGAGGCAACAGAGGCATGAAGACTGTGATTTCCAGGCCTATCTGGGCTATAACATGAGACCCTGTTTTGTTTGCTTGTTTGATTTTAAAGGCAGGTCTACAAAAAACATAAGTTGAGGGTCTTCTTTGAAGAGTGTCACCCGAAGGTAGAGCCTCTGTGAGACTGTTCAGTGTGTGCTTCTTGTGATCAGGACATGACTGTGAAAGACAGAAACTGGCCCTCTAGGCTGGGTGGTGGGAGCAGATACCAGAAGTATCGGCTGCCATGGGAACAAGATAATAGAGGAGCAGGCATTCAGCTGGCTGTGGCCTGCCATTCCTTCTCTCCCCATCCTTATCTCTCAACCGCATCGCCTCATCTTTAGATTTCTTTCTCCCAGGGATTTTACTGTTCATCATCATCATCATCATCATTATAGAATTATTTGCATCTTTTTGCCACTTATAGAATAGTGTTAGGATAACCCATTCAAAGCCTGCAATAATCCTAAGAGCAGGGATATCCCCATCTTTGGCCTTCCCTATGTCTAAAACAAAGCATATTAGTAACCAATCAATAACAAAAGAATACTAACACTAATCAATCACCATCTCTTCTCCCAGTTTTCATGCTCGAGTGGCACATGATGAACGCAGAGTTTTGCAAGCTCACATTAACGTGATTTCTACTGCTTTATGTAAACAACTGATGGAGCTTCACCCTTGTGTCCACTGAGCCCTGGTGTCTGGAAACACAAACTGGGAATAGTTGGCTTAAACCAGAGGTTCTCCATTTTGCTCAAGCACTGGACGGATCTAGAGGACATGTTGGAACAGAAGGCCCCATCCCCAGAAGCCCATTTAGCAGGTCTGGATGGCACGGGTGCTGCTGACCACACTTTGAGAAACATTTGGCCCTAAGGATGAGCAAGGATGATGGACAATGAGTCTGTGGTTCTGTAGGCTCTGCCTCTGACTAAACCATGTGGCGTTTACCCATCTCATCACAATTCGTGAAGATAGGGAAAGAGAATGGGGTTCTTACATCCATGAGTGCTTCAAGGTATACACCCTATATCTTCTTAACCTTCTTCGTGGAGATGTGAGATGAAACTGAAAAAGGAAAATAACTGTGGTTATATTTGGACCATCAAAAGCACTGCAGAAGCATGAAATATGTTGATTTACCATTCTACTCTTATGACCTAGTCAGGTCATAACACTGAATGAGAGGTTTTCTCCTGGCACCTTCCTGGGTTGCATTTCTTAGTTAAGAAATTCCTGATTTTAAAAACAGCCCCTGGGTTAGGGAACATGAAAAATAGCAAACCAGTTTTCTGCTTGGAAGATTCCATCCTGCAGGATTTTTGGGAATTCCACTGAGCTGATACAATCCTGGCACCTGCTTAGTATCTGTAGGCATGTCACTGGCCACTGATGTCACAACCACTAGGACCACTTCCTGGGGATCAGCACTCATGTGACCTGGGTGCTGGCAGTGCTGACTCCAACATTAATCAACTCAACATCTGGATCCAACCCAAGGCATCCATTGGATTGTCACAGATGACTCTACTCTCAACTGTCAGCAAAGGGATCCGTCAGCGGAGGGTACCAGGTCTGCACCACACAGTCTGCATGGAAGCCTAAGTATGGTATTCATAAATAAGCTGAATAACTCAAGAGTGTGGGTAAACATCCTCTCAGTGATCTGTCAGCTCAATCCTACACTATGAGGCATTTTGCCTGTAGCAGTAAGATTACTGTGGTAGAGAAGACCTAGGTAGATTATGCCCATTTTTGAAAGTTATAACCTCCTTGAGCTAACAGTACAGGAACAGGAACAGCCATGTCCAAACCCTTTAATCCCCTTAGTCTATTGTAGCTCTGATGCTTTCTTCTCCTCCTCCTCCTCTTCTTATTTTTAATGTGTGCATGAGCTTAAGATAGTACACTCACTCATGCACATGTGTGCATGTATGTGAGGGCACCTGTGTGTAAAGGCCAGAGGGCAACCTCATGTGTGATCTTCAGGGTTGCTGTCCACTTCTTTTAAGCAGAGTCCATTACTGGCCTGGAACTCATCAGCGGCCTGGGAGCCTCCTGTCTCTTCCTTCCTTGTGCTGAG
Organism: Ondatra zibethicus; assembly: GCA_004026605.1. NCBI lineage: Eukaryota > Metazoa > Chordata > Mammalia > Rodentia > Cricetidae > Ondatra > Ondatra zibethicus. Next base: position 97,360 of record PVIU01003743.1, on the reverse strand, counting down.
CCCATGAGTGTGCACTGCATGTGTTCATGGGCTCCAGGGACTAACTTAGGCCTGTGCTCTTGCAAAGCACACACTTTACTGACTGAGGCACCTCACTCCAACCCAGCCCTAAGACTCATTCTTTAGTGACTCTGCAAAAGACAGCAGAAGGGTGGGTACTCCAATGGCTGGCGTCTCAGCATCATCGTGACAGCATCATGGAACTAAGCAGCGGGCAGAGTGTCAATGACATCTATCTTCCCTTCAGCATTTCATGTGTCCTAATATGGAAAGCAAGGCCTGCGACATTATCCAGGAGAGACGCTTGTTAGAAATTGGTCTGGGATGTGTTAAGGGAAGCAGGCAAGAAAGAATCAAAAATTCACCTCATCAAGGGGGAAAAAAAAACAACAACAAAAACACAACAATCTGCAGATAACATTGCAAATCAACCAGGAGACAAACGTCTGCTTGGCTTGTCACCCGCCATTTCACGGCATTGATTTCTCAAAGCTGAAAACCATAAGGAGCCCAAACCAGAGCGGAAGGGCGGCATGACCTCCCATGCTCGCTGATTTAATTTTCCTCTCCGAACACACGCAGCCTCATAATTAGAACATTTACCAACTATAAATACAATTTAAACTCTGTACATGTGTGTCTGTGTGTATGGAGAGGTTGGAGCTGAGATACGGTTTCAATAAAAACAGTCCTTCCGCACTGATTGGAGTGTGTAAAGAGGGGATCTGTTTTTACCACAGTCTACTCCAAACTGGTGTTGGCAGCCACACTCTTGGCTAATAAACGTCAATAACAAAGCTACACAGAGGTATAAATTAAAGGCCTTGCAATTCGGGGATTTGGGGCTTAGCTTGGGACTGTTTGCCCAGCCCATTCCTGTTCTGCCCAGCTGCGGAAGAATGCCACAGCCTTTGTTTGAATCACGGGCTAACGAAGGGGGCGTGTTTAAGCGTGTTCCACTCTCTGCTGAGCACAAGTCCACTCCCCAGGGAAAGGTGTTTTCAGAGGAACCTAGGGGGTGGAGGCGCTGAGATGTTCTGGCAAAGTTTCCTGACCCTTAAAACCGTAGTGATAGCACTCTGGATCTATAGACACATTAAGAAAATATTATTTAATTAATTTTAAAAAACCTAGTCTTTTGGATTCTGGTTTTCTTCTTACTTCATTTTTATTTTCTATGTATGTATTAGTGTTTTGCCTGAATATGCATAAAGTGCACTGTCAGCATTCTTGGTGTTCAAGGAGGCCAGAACAAGTGCCAGATTCCCTGGAACTGGAGTTACAGACTGTTGTGAGCCACCATGTGGGTGCTGGAAATAGAACTCGGGTCCTCTGCAAGAGAAGAAAGTACTCTTAACCACCGAGCCATCTCTCCAGCCCCATGCATTCCATTTTTCATTTCCTTTTGATTGAAGAACGTTAAAAACCAAGAACTGTCTTTGATTCCATCCTCTCTTTCTCCATCTGGACCAACAGCAGCCACAGCAAGCCTTCCTGGGAGCCAGCGGATTCAGAAGAAGAGGAAGCACGGAGGAGAAGTGCAGGTGATGGCCAGGCATGGGTGGAGATGGGGGAATGAGATATGATAAGGTCTGTCTGCTCGGCCAATGGACCGTGCTCATTTCTCTTCCATAGACCCAGCTCAAAGAGATCTTCAAGACAATGTAGGCATGGGCTGATAGAGTCCTAGAAAGACCTCAGACTGTCATTTATCTTGCTTCAAGCTGTGGGCACACTGCAATGGCAAATATTAAAAACAATAACAGTAAAAGCAAATCGGGAGCAAGGCACACTATAATCTCAGCACCCAGGAGGCTGAATCGGGAAGATCTCAAGTTCAAGGCCAGTGAGTGCTGCAGAGCAAGAACCTGTCTCAAAGAACAAACCAAAAGCAAATGTGTGCTTTGTACCAGAGACCATCCACTTAACCATAACCACCACCACCACCACCATCAGGCAGGAGGCACCATTACCATCCCTAGGCTCCAAAGGAGGAAACCGAAGCATGGGGATCTGGGACTTTCCCACAGTCACATGATGATGAAGTCACACTCAGGGAGGCTGGTGCTTCAGTTGGATCCCACCCTTCTGACCCTCCAGTTACTCACACTGTGAGCAGCAAGCCAAATGCTTTGCATGTGCTCGTCTGTCTAAACCCCACTGCAGTGCTGGGAAGCAGGTAATGTCACTGTTTCTGTTCCCTGAGATCAAGTAAGGGTGACTGGTAAGAAGGTTCAGATAGGCAAGAAGGCCTCAGAGACACTGTTAAAACACTGCTTTATGCATGAGGACAAAAGTCAGGTGACTCTAGCCTGTGTCCCTGCTAACCTTTTCTTCTGCCTCATTACACTTGATCTAACTCCCGGCCCTGTTTCATTCTCAACTGGCTGAGCATTTATCTGTGTGTCCGTCCCTGCACTGTCAGAAGAGGTGCAACCTAGGACTGAGCTGCCCATCACTTTTCAGAGTTGCTCCAGTCTCCCTTGGGTTTGAGTGACAGCTGGCGAAGACTGTGCATGGGGGCACACACACATGTGCACGTGGGTGCACACCCATGTAAAGACACAGGGAGAAGAACACTTTCAGACTCAGGAGAAGCAAACTGGCTTGCCCAAGATTTCAGTTCCTACCTAAAGTTACACTGGGCCTCAAAATCCATGTCTAGATAGCAATGCTACAACTCAGAACACTATCCTCTCTTACAGCCCTTTCACAAACAACAACTTAAAAAAAAATCCCCCTCCTCTACTTGTGGAACAAGAAGAGGTATATGCGCTGAAATGCATGACTCTGTGTTGCTTTATGCACACAACCCAGAACCTCCAGGTTGCCTAAGACACACACTCCACTTCCCTCTCTTCCTTCCGTGGGATTAGTCCCCCCAGTCCTCCCTAACTTGACTTTCTGGGAGCTGAAGGCAGGGGATCCCTTCATCAGGGAGGACAGAGCCCATCATTCCTGGGTCTGCCCGAGGAGCCTCATTAGCCGCCCTCCCCACATGATGAAAGACGTCACTTTGGTTTATTTTCCCCAGGTAGTTAGGGAATGTTGTCCTAGGCTGGGTTTTAGAGGGTTTGCTTTGCTTGTTTCTGTAATGGTTGGCTACAAGGGTTTCACCGTATTTTGGAAAGTTCTCTAAGCCATTTTCCATGCACCCACAGGTGACTATTAAAATCAAGGTAAATACCCTAAATAAATAAATACATAAAAATGTAGTTTGTAAGTTAGGTAAAGCTAACTTACCTAAAATACAACTTGAAGGTTAATCATAATCTAAAATGAATTTTATGTCACTAGAACTCAGTCTACAGAACATAGACATCCTGTAAATTTTAGAATTAAAATATTTCTGTATGTTTTACCTATATGATAAGTAGTAAATGGTAACTTTTACAGTTCACCTTTATGTCCGGTAGGAAGAAACAGACAAAAAGAATTCAGCGTATATATGCTGGAACTATAATGTTGTCTCCACTATGTATGGTCATCATTTCACTGGAATCAGGGTACACACAGTCACTTTCTCTTTTCCACAGGCTCATTCTGTGTTAGAGGAAAAGTGAGAATCTGCCAAGGGAGCAATGGACTCAGCTGTAACTGGAGTGCTGTTTAAATGCATACGTTTTAAGCGTGTGTACTTTGCTCCAGGTATCTTGGTGGGGGAGTAGGATTTTTTGACTTTCAGATGGGGAGGAGGAGAAATGATGGGTGGTGAATGTAGAAGTGTCAAGCCTTCTCGCCTAGGCTACCCCAACAGGGAGGCAGCCTTTGGCCTTGGCCTCTTCTCATAGCCCAGGCCTATGACATCTATGCTTGATAATCCTGAAAGACCTTGGGCAAGAGAGGAAGGTCTCAAGTCAATTAGACTTAAACAAGCTGGATTTGAGATGACAAAGGACGGGCCATTTGAGCAGCCTGCACAGCCCACATTATGGAGGCATAGAGACCCTTCCCAGGGCAACGCGCTATGAGAAGGTGTTCAAAGATCAAGCACTTGACACCTTTAGAATTGGTAAGACTGTGTTCATTTACAGGACACTGCATTCTCTCAGTGCACAGCCTGATAATCAAGGCAAAAAGAGAGGTTGTGTGTGTGTGTGTGTGTGTGTCTGTTCATGAATCAAAACAGCAAATGTTTCCCGATTCGTTTGCCAACTCTGCCAGACTACTTCCAGTACAGAATTAATTATTTTTCAAGCAGAAAGAATTATTTCCTTTCTAACACAGACTGGGTAGAAATGGTCTCAGAATCGATCAGAAATGCAATCAGTGCTCTGCGGATTCCTCCTAATCACACATCACATTTCAAGAGCACTCTGAAATTACTCTCTAGCAATTAAGCCTATCCAATTTATCCCATGAAGGGAGCAATCCTTTTTTTTTGGGGGGGTGCTGTCTGTCTAGAACAGCTGTTGAAGTCCTAGCAGGGGGAAAAAGCCACGTGACACCTTAGCTCATAATTCAGCTAACACATCTCTTAGAGATTATGTGTGTGTCATGTTGATATAAATAGCAAGACAGGCAGAAGATGGGGTTTCCCCTGCCTCAGTGAATGGTGGAACAGTCAAGACGATACACAGTGAACTCAGGTGTTTTGGGTTGTCCACTGCAGGAGCAGAGGTGGGAAAAGAAACAAGGGCAGATAGTTTTCCAACCTCTGTCTCTGTTTCCTCACCTGCACGACCTGAAAACCACCTTTCAGACCTGTGCCTTTCTTCAGGTGTCTGTATGGGGAAGCAGCCTGAAACATCCTCACTTGTCTCCATAGTAACGGTCTGGAGGTCCTGCCTCCTGCAACGAACCTCCCAAATCTTTTAAATCGTTTTCTCTCCAAACAAAAGATCAAGAGTCCTATGGGGCAGGACTCACATCTTCCTTGTTGAGTATACAGTTCTAAGCAAAAGATAGGATCTCAACAAGCTGTGAGAAGTCTCGTTGGAGGGAATCTTGCATTGAATTTAAATTTTTAAGCAAACATTTACAATATTGCTATTACGTGCACATGATTCTGGGAAAGGGTGTGCGTGTGGAAGCCAGATGACCTCGTGGAGCTCCCTCCTTCCACCTGACCTGGGCTCCCAGCTGGGACTCAGGCCCCCGGGCTCCAGCGGCAAGCATCTTTACAGGCTGAACCAGCTCTCCAGGTTTCTGAATTTCATCAAGGCAGCCTTGGACCCTTTTGTACCATGAGTGAATCATTCTGGCTTGGTTCTACTTCTTTTCTTCTCAAGAGAAAGATGGAAAGATCAAGTTCTCAGAAGTAATGGCTCATTTCTACCGAGATCCAGAGACAGGGAACTGGCATGGAAGCTATAGGCATGACTATCAACAGCTTCTTTTATATATATATAAATGCCCTTTAACTTTTTGAATTTTATTATATCAAACAAAGCTGTGTCTTTTTTTTTAAAGATATTTATTATGTATACAGTGTTCTGCTTGCATGACAGAAGAGGGCACCAGATCTCATTACAGATGGTTGTGAGCCACCATGTGGTTGCTGGGAATTGAACTCAGGACCTCTGGAAGAGCAGTCAGTGCTCTTAACCTCTGAGCCATCTCTCCAGCCCAACAGCTTCCTTTTTGTACTGTTTTATGTTCCCAGGCTTTGGGTCCCCTGGTTAACACCCTTTACCCACCCCAGCATCGGCCCTCTTGTGCCAGGATAAGCCCAGCAGTGGGAGCAGCCTGCCTACCACAAGGCAGGCTTCCCTGCAGGGTGAATGAGGTAACACCCACATAATCAGCATTTGTACACTTGCCAGGACCTGACTGTAGGCCTCTCAGCCAGGGCATCTGAAGTGATTTGGGAACAATTTCTCAGATTACACAACCGGAGGACCGCACAGGGGTGCAAGAAGCCTCCTGTACAGCCGCTTCCCAGACCTGTCTGCCCACCCTGAAACAAAGGACCCTTCACTAGCATTTCCATCAGGCCGGCTCTTCCCACATCCTTGACCTGGCCATTTTCTGTACCTCAGTCAGGGAGCAAGAGACATGCCTCTTGGGAGAGCAACGAACTTCCTGCGGTTCTAGAGGTCACAGGATGGTACCTGAACTACCTAAGCTCCAGTCCACTCTTAGTCTTTGAAAAACACTAGGTCAGCAATGCGTGGGACCTGAGTTTTCTTGATCTGTCACTTAGGAAACCAGACCACAACTCTAGGAGCAAGCACGGTACAGAAGAGAGAGGCTGGGGGCACAAAGGCCAACTCAGCCGGGCTGAAGGCCAGAGTTAGAGATGGTTGATCGGTGGAGGCTTTGCCCCTGTGACCCTGCTGTTCTCTGGCCATCGTCGAAGACCAATTGGTTTACAAATAGTTATGATAAACCTAAGGTCTTAATTTCCTTTATGGAACCGACCATGGAGCTGTGTAAATGTCTCCTGACAGACGTAATGGAGGGTCATTAGCAGTACAAAGCCTGTTGGACCCACAGCATTAGTTCAAGGGAATACCTCAGTGTCCACCGAAATTGCCACGCATGTAAACCAATTTCCCCAGCAGAAGGGTAAACACAGACTCGTTTGAACCCCTGAGATGAAAACAGATGGGATATCGCAAACAGTTTCCCAAAATACAACAGACTTCTGGGCTAATTACACGTGGTTAGCTCTGAATGGCAGAGGAAATAGTTTTCTTTGCTGTTAAATGTCACAAGAGTCACCTAAAGGCTCAGAAGGAGGCCGCTTTGTTTTTTCGAAAATAGCTAAAAATTAATCTGTGCTGGAGCCGCTCATAAAACACGAAACAGTCCCTAGCCTGCTGCCGGCTACCTAGTCGCAGGCATGTGTGAGAGACATCTAAATCCAAGGTAACCCAGATGCAGGGATGCTCTGCATCCTAAGAAGCTGTCCTGGAGCTCTGGGTGGCACCAGGAAAGGCGCATACATGCGCATCCCCGCGTCCCTGCGTGCGCGCATCCTCACATCATCACATCCGTGCTTGGTGGTTGCACCCCAGAGGCTGCATCCTGAAGGCAGGAGGCGACCTCGGTGGGGGCTCAGGCTCGGGTCCTGGGTGAGGAGGAAGCACCCGGCTGGGTCGCGGGTTCCTGGCTCCGGAAGGCTCGCAGGGACTCCAACCCCTGGAGCAGCAGCGTGCAGGGTTCAGCCTTGTTTCGGTTGCCCTCTGACCTAACCCCGGGTGCACAAAGGCCTCCCGGCTGTGCCGCTATGGCCCAGCTTTCCAGTCGCTGCCAAATTAACGAGCCCACGTCAGGTTAGGTTTACAGCCAGGCCAGCTAAGCAGCGGAGTGGAAAATGAGCCCAGGGCAGTTCACGAGGCACTTGCACGCGTGTGGAAGAAGCTAGTGTCCTTTGTCCCCTGCTGGTCAGGCCCAGGAACCCAGGAAAGTTGAGGATCTCATGAGTTCACCCTCACTGCCAGTCACACCCTTGTCTCCAGAGGGAACTGGCCAGGATCAGGCCAGCCTGTTCCGTGTGAGAAATACATCTATCCTACTGAGGTAAATAACTCAGACCCTACTTCAGCATCCCAGCAAGGCAAAGCTGCTTAACAGTGTGTTTGGGCTGTGGGTGCCTCATACCTTCTGGGTCTATATACACCTCGGAGCTTTGTCTTGGGTTCACCAGATTTGGGGCTTAAGTTTGTGTTCCTAGGGCCACATTTCTTCTAGCTACAGAAGACCCGGGTACAACCAATGACTGCTTGCCTGACCAGAGCAGGGAACACTTCGATCCACCCAAAGGCAAAGCTCTAGAAGAGGCTACCCAGAGGAGACAGTTAAAATTTGGAGGAAGGTTTAAGAGCTAAAGATAAGTTGAAACAGGACTTGATATGTGTTTTAAATAGAAGTGGACCGGCAGGCTCCTTCTTAACCTCTGACTCTCCCTGTGCTGACAGCGGCTCTGCTTTCTTATTGCTCTTTAAACAGGGGAATTCTGTTCAAGAAAACAATGACTAACCTTAAAGGTGATAATGCTCCTTGCGTTGCCTTCCAAATTTTCAAATAGATTCAAAAGCAAAAATTTTCATTTTAAAACCACTGGAAAGATCAGAGCAATTCTCTGGAAATAGGAAACAAAAGCTCCTCTTAGTACAGGTTTGTTGACCACTGAGTACTCCAAAACTTCACAACTGTGACTGCTGACTGACTCGTCACCCTTGTGCCACCCTTGCCCTGGCTCCAAGGATTTTCTAAAAGTGGAGGCAGGCGCTGTGACTTTTCCTAAGCTCCTATCCTTACTCCTCAGTTTGCGCTGTCTAGATCCCGCTGGCACACATGCAGCCCCCATCGCCATTATAAACGTGGCCACCTTCCCTGAGCCTACACCTCCCTATGAAATCTTAATGACCCTACAAGGTCAGGTTGGTTTTATGATTTCAAGTTGTCATACCTTTAAGAAGCTAATTATCTTCAAGGGTAAACCATAGGACGCTATAATTATCTTTCTGGGTGGTACTTTCATCAAGTACCGAAGATAAACAACTTATAAAGAGGATGGTAAGTTTATCTGAACTCTGTGTTGCTGTGCCCTGTAGCAAAGATGTACATCGTTGTGGGAAGGTAAAAGCTCACCTAATGGCAGTTGGGAGGTAAAGAAAACCAGGTAGGGGCCTTGGTTCCATGACCTGGTTCCTGCCATTAGACCTCATCTCCCCAAAGCCTCAGTACTTCCCAATAGTATTAATAGCGGGGAAGCACACTGTTAGCATGTGGACCTCAGAGGATGTGGAAGATTCGAACTACGTGTAACCTCCAGTAAGCAATCTGCCTCCTGAGATGAAATTTAAACTCCCAAGAGACATTGTCTCATAGCACAGAAGCAGATGAAGGAAGGTTAGCTTTGTGGTTTCCACAGCTCATATGAATCAACATAGTCCCTTTTAAAATTCCAGTAAGTGCTGGGGCTGGAGAGATGGTTCAGTGGCTAAGAGCACTGGCTGCTCTTTCCAGAGGACGCTGGATGGATTCTCAGTGCTCACAACTGTCTGTAACTCCAGTTCCCAGGAATCTAACACCCTCTTCTAGATCCAGCATGCATTGCATGCAGACGCTGCACAGATATACATGCAGACAAAACACCCATACACATTGAATAAGTAAATATATTTTTAAAAAAATATCTAGTGAGTGGTGTTTGGGGGAAGAACTTGCTTTTCCTTTGTCATTAGTTTCTGCTTCATTAAAAATTATGTCTAAATTATTTCTTCCGGAACCAAAAGGAAGGTGAGAGAAAGAATTTTTGCCAAGGCCAAAATTCACCTAGTAAGAGACAGTACAGCCTTGTAACTAATAACAAATTTGGCTGTATGGTTCTGGATAGGTTACATAGCACTGTAAGCCTCCATTTCCTCAATTTCAGTTTGAACCATAGTTATCAGTGTTCAATAAAAGAATACACAATAAATATTGGTGATGATTGCCTCAGCTTCATCTGGGTATGATGTCATAGTGTGAGACTCTGGTTATTCCTTCTTGTTCACATCTGGGTATGACATCATAGTGGGAGACTTTGGTTATTCCTTCTTATTCACAGCTGACAGGTAGCAAACAGGCAAAAGTACATATTTACTTAAATACGAGAAAATGAAGAATCACCAGATATTTTAAGAAAAGCCATTAACAAAAGACAGAAGTCAATATAGAAAAATAAGGATCTGGGGAAAGCAGAGAAAAGTTTAAATACAAACACAAATTGGTCTTCTAGGTCAAATCTTTGGGGAGATGAGAAAAGGTATAATTTTATAAATTAAGGAAAATGATGCCTCCCAAAAGAAACTTTATAAAGGAAAGAAATTTTGGAAATTACAAGTATGAATTAGAAATGAATTCAGTGAGAGAGTAACAACTTAAACTGAAAAAAATATTTGAGGAAATAACAAACAAAAATGGAAAGCCATTAAAAAAAAGCTTGAAGATCAATTCAAGAGATATAGCAGTTGATTGAGTTCTGGGAGGAAAGTGCGGAAGATAATTTGTTTTTCAAAGAAACAATACCAGAACGCTCCCCAGAACTCACCGGGATGTAGTCTTAAACTAGGTGGACAAAAACGTGCCCAATACTAAGAATGAGGGCCTTCACAACACATTATCATAAAACCTCAGGACCTCGTGAATATGTCAAACTTTAAAACAACTTCTAGGGAGAAATCTGGTCTACTAGACCGGAAGTTAGGAGTTGTAAATACGTCACTTCCTAAAATAGCACCAGAAATGAAAGCAGAGCAGAGCAGTAGTGTTGTAATAATAAGGCAAAATTCCTTCCTGCCTGGAACTCTATATCCAGGCGAGCTTTGCTTTAAGTGCACAGACAGAATAAAGACACTCTCCACGTACACCAAATTTTATCTCTCTCATACCCTGGAATATATTGCTGGGTCATCATTCTCATGAAAGTATTCACGCGTGCACGCGTGCACACACACACACACACACACATCCAACTCGTGACTCACACGGACATATGCTTCCAGAAAGCCACACCTTTCTCCAGGTGTAAGGAATAGCTTCAATTAATCTAAACCAATAACTGATCATTCACCACATCTAGCCAATGATTGGCTTAGAAATAGGCATTTAATTTGGCTAAGATTAATCAAATCTGGGAAAGTCTACTATAATACAGGAAGTTTTTTCTACACTTTAAAAGGGGGCATTATGACAACAGGGACGATAACAAGTAAAGTGTTTGCCTTGCCAGTACAAGAACCCGAGTTTGATCCCCAGAACTCAGGCAACAAAAAGCCACCGGTAGTGGTTCACACTTGAAGTGATCTCGGCACTGGGGAGGCAGAGGCTGGTAGCTCTGAGATTCACCGGCTAGCCAGCCTAACTACTCAGTGAGTTTGAGGCTAGTGAGAAATCCTATCTCAAGAAATAAAGATGAAATCTTTGGGAAGACGAGAAGAGGAATGACTCCCAAGGTTATCTTCTGGCCTCCATATGTCCATGCACAATGTGCAAATGTGCATGCCCCTCTACACACACACACACATGCACATGCACGCACACACATGCCTTCACGGGACTTAGTGTTTGACTGTGCACGTGAGGACATGATGCTCTCATTGTCTTACAACCCTGAAGGCAGAATACAAAGGATGGCACCAAGAAAGATGAGAAGAACCGGGCACTCACTGAGGGCCAAACCATTGCATTAACCAAACCTAAAACTGGTCAACATCTAAATGTCTTGTTATGTGAGGGTCAGGATTCAAAGCCTGTGTGCTCTCAAGCTGACTTCACTGGTGAAAGCAATCAGAATTTATACAAACACTTACCACATCTGGGTGCTTAGGGTCTAGTCTATGTGGGGTTTTTTGTTTGTTTTGTTTTTTTTGTTTTGATTTGTTTTTGATTTGCAGCTCTAAGCCACCTGTGAAGTAGCTGTATCATATCCCACGTACAAGAAACAGGCTGAAATAACTAGGTGGAATAGGCCAATGTTATACTCCTCTCTCTCTCTCTCTCTCTCTCTCTCTCTCTCTCTCTCTCTCTCTCTCTCTCTCTGTCTGTCTCTCTCTCTCTCCAAAACAGTAGGTATTTAATGCCATTCTACACCCAGACAGGTGACCTTAGACAGATAATGGGCGCCAACCTCTGCTGAGCGCACATAAAGAAATATTCAAAACCATGCTGGTTGCAGACCCGTACTTCATAATCACTTGTAATTCACATCACTCTTTGTCAGTGTCTTTCAGGTTTGTGGTAGCCAGCCCTCAAGATTGCTTCTAGTGGGTCACTCTTTCTGGTATCCCCACTTTTACGGTGTCCACTGTGGTATATAGCTGAATTACATAAATAATAGGATATTACGCAAATAACAATGTGTGACCCCCCAAGATTAGATCCTAGAAGACCCAGTGACTTCTTCTTGCTTCCTTGTGGCTCACTCACTTTGGGAGAAGCCAGTCTTTGCGTCATGCATACTGAAGAAGCCCCAGGGACTGTGTCTCATGTGCCAAGAAACTGCAACCTCTTGACAACAGGTATGAGAGCTGTCTTCGAAGGACATACTCTGGCCAGCACTTGAAGCCTAAGCAGCCAGCTAGATCCCTTCTGAATTTCTGTCCCATAGAAACCGTGTGATACTGAATGTTTATTGTTTTAAGTTCAGTTTGAGGGTGAGCGGTTACAGAACAGTATATAACCTAATAGAGCCGGTAACTGAAGACACTTCTCTTTAACCTCACAGGCAAAAGTCACCTTGATTTATTTATCACTTTGTGCATTTCAACAAAAATATATGGGCCTCTCAAGCGCTCGGAACAGAGCAGGGAATGTGCCATCTCAGAAGCTAATTGTTCCACAGTCGTGTCAGTGCAAGGTACTCCAGGGACAAAATTAATGGGAGAGCTAATTGTCCCACAGTGCAAGGTACTCCAGGAACAAAATTAATGGGAGAGCATTGAGCGTCTCTCATGCTGTCCGTGTCACTGTCTCATAGCTGTCTTTGGCAGAAAGACCCTGGGAATAGATATAGAGTAAAACAAAAACGAAAAACAAAATCCCCCAGCTCAAAGGTTTCCTGAGGTGTTACACAATACTCCCCTGCTCGCAGCCTCCCTGCCTCCTCCGCTTCTCATAACACACAGGAGTTTATGGCCTTGGATCGGGGCCCAAAACTGTAGATAACCATCAATCTTGAGCGTGTTCATATATTCTGAACAGTGAAACTGTTCTTGGTTATGGTGTTTATGGCTGGGGTTTAAATAGGAAGCTAATAAAGATAAAAATCTGTTGATAAGGTAATCGGACCCGTCAATGGAAAGTTTCCTGTTGCCTAACCAGACTCTGGCTCCCTCCCTGGTCCCTGAGTCTACTTTTCGAGGATATCATGGGGAAGGAGTTAAAACTAACAGAATTAAAATTTGTTTCTCATAGAACTAATTCAGAGGCAACAAGCACTGCTTTCAGACAGTAATGGGTGAGTAGACGGGGCATGGGGGTATGTGGTGATATTTTATTTGTGTTTTAATAAATAAAGCTTGTCTGAAGATCAGAGTGCAAAGTTAGCCACACCAGTCAGTCATGCAGGCCAGGCAGTGATGGCGCACACCTTTAATCCCAGCAGCCAATATAGTTAGCTGCACTAGAGAGGAATATAAGACGGGAGGAGACAGGAGCTCAGGGTCTCAGCCTGCAGTCACACTGAGGACAGGACTGCCCAGCCTTCATAGAGGTAAGACCTCTCTAGTTTTTTTTTAAAAAAACAAAAACAAAAAACCAGGACTTCTCTGTGTAACAACTCTGTCCTAGAACAAGCTCTTGTATTCCAGGTTGGCCTCAAACTCACAGAGATCTGTCTGCCTCTGCCTCCCGAGTGCTAGGATTAAAGGTGTGTGCCACCACCACCCCGCTTGCTTTGCTTTTCTGATCTTCAGCTTGAACCCCAATATCTGTCTCTGGGTTTTTATTGCTCGAGCTACAGGGGCGGCTGCTGTTTGCCTGCATAAGTCCTTTGGGTTGTTTGGGCTTCCTGCTCATTCTGAATGAGCAAGCAGAACCTCTTGGGCCAAAACTTCTCTGGCAGGAGCGCCACTTGAAGACCTTGCTTGAGTTAAGGTAACCCTCGAAAACAAAGCCTTTGCTTTGCTCCAGAGGCACAGGATCCGCCTGGTCAGGCATCTTCTGGGAGGGCTCGCACAAACGCAGCCTTGCTTTGTTTCTCAGAAGCGGTTACACACGGGCTGAGGGCGCATACACATCTGTAGCCGATGTTGCTGCAGGTGTAGGATGTTGTGGTTCCTGACATCCTACACATGTTCTCCCCCAACAGTACCTAGAGCGTCGTTCTGTTTCTGGCCCGAGTGGTTTCCTGCATTTCCGGTAGTGGGTCTTCTGCAGAAAAGCTGCAAAGTGCTGCTAAAAACGACACATAAACACATACATGCCGAAAATGGGCTTGGCCCTGAAAGAAGTTTGCCCCAGCACCGGGTGGGATGAAACCCGGAGCACGTATCTGTGGGGCTCACTGGCATCCAGACCTGAGCAGTTTCCCACCCAAGCCCTCTCTCATCAAGGAAGTCAGTTCAGACCCTGAGCCCTTGGGCTCTGATGGACTGAGTAATAGAAATCTGTCTGGTTAGAAATAGCAAAGAGCCCTGCCTGAGGCCTAAGAGAAGGGAAACACCTTTAAAATTACATTAGCAGACCATGGCCCAAGAAGGGGACACTCGGAGCTTTCTAGGTGGCTCATCGAAATAATAAATCTGGATCATACCCCTGGGAGCTAAAGATATTACTGGGACATATCAAATTAATACATGCCCAGGGCATGGAGCTCAAGATACCAGATAGCCCTGCGGAACTTTCAAATGCAAACAGGGGCCGGGGAGACTGGTGACCTGAGACCCAGCGCTGGAATCCATGTCAGGGTGGGAGGAGAGAATTCAACTCCATAAAGCTGTTTTCTGACCTCCACACACTCACAAGATACATGCATCTCATCACACACACACACACACACACACACACAGAGAGAGAGAGAGAGAGAGAGAGAGAGAAAGAATAAAAATAAGAAAACCAATCCAAGTTAAGTCACATAGTTCAGCTCCAACAGCTTTAAATGCTCATTAAATGGGACCATATCCATGCACACGACTGAAAGTGAGTAATCTGTTTGCGACTGCAGAATGGGATGGTGCTGAGTCCTGGGAATGTGGATGCTGAGAGAGTCTTTATTTTCATAGAGAGATATCATAGATAATACTTAAAGGATTAGCAGAAAAAGCCTGAGACTTAGAAATATTTTCTACATTAATACATTTCCCATTGCTGTACCTAAATGTCTAAAGCTGCACAGTTTAGAAATAAAAGAGGTTTTTATAGCTCACAGTTTTAGAGTCTAAACAGCATGGTAATGGCTGTGGCAAGGGGCTTGCCTGTTTGTATCACATTATAGTGGGCGGCATCACGGCAGGGTAGGACGAGGTCACATGGTGACACAGACAGATTCACTCTTTTGCAACAGCCTTCTGTCCGGAATTACCCATGTCCTACTAGATCTATATCTAGTCCTTCCTAGAGCAGTGACCTCAGTAACTGCTTTATACTACGGCCCACTTCTTAACAGGCCCACATCACCTGGCAACACCGCCACGCTGAGGAGAGAGGCCTAACATCTAAATTCCCTCCCATCCACAGCGGGATGTACGTGCCAAGACAACCATTTGGAAAGGTTGGATCTTTTCGTCTTCAGTGGAAGTGGAAGAGGCAAGGGTTAGAGAGAAGTATTCTGTCTTTCATCCAGGCTTTGTACAACCCTCGCTATAGGCTTGCACAGGTCGTTTTGATAAGAGCGGAAACTACGAAAAGAAAACAGGACCTCATCCCAGGGCCTCCTACATCCATTTGTTTCAGTTCTAGCTTGGCATGTGATTGTCCTGAGTTCCTCATTTATCACGAAACTTCTTAGAAGGTCCCAAGCTGCAGCTAACTCACTGTTGGCAGGGCAGAAAGTTACAGTCCTCAATCTCTTTGCAGGGTGCTGAGAAAGTACCTGGGATGAAAGCACTTACACAAACAATTAGATTCTAATGGCTTTTGTTGGCTTTGGCGATAATGGAGGGGGCTGTACCAAAGGAAACCATGAGTTTGGCACAGACTGAATTTTAGAAGTGATATCACTGTGCTCCAATTCTGCAATGAATGCAGCAGGCTATTCCTGTTTAAATTGTTAGAGGATTGTTCCTACCAACCAGCCTCTAGCTTCTTCCGATGTCCTCAAGGTCACCACGTGATAACCTTTTACACGACCCACTTTTGTCTCAAACCAGAAGCTTCCTATTCCCCCTTCTCCGTTACAAGGAATTTGCACATATTTATTTTTAATCAGGTGATGAGATAATCAATACGCAATGCAAGGCAGTGATGCAGAAATAAACTTCGCTCAGCTATTTAGCAGTTCACCGGCCACGGCGCGGTCCTGTGCTAGCTCAGCCTAATTTGCAAAGGCAAAACCACGACCTCCCAGGCCCAGATTCTTCCACATGTTTACCTTCCCAAGACTCCCCCGACTGTGTACCTTGATGGGCAGCCAGAGCAGAGTCAAAGCACCTGGCTCCCTTGTCCGCAAACACAAGGGAAATGAAAAGCAGAAACTCGGGCTGGTATATTTCCAATGAAACAGAACTAGCCCAGGGAAAACAGGGGCCCCGTCTGCATGTCTGGGGAGAGATACCAGTCTCTCCTGAGCATTCTGAGACAGGACCACTGAGGGCTCTGGGGTACAGACCGGATCTAGCCCCTGTCCCTACGTCCACAATGTAAGTGAAATGTCACTCTACCACCAAGAAGGGTAAAGTTCAGACCCAGGCCTCAACTTCCAGGCCATGGCCTACATTGTTTCTCTTCCTCTGCTCCTTCCATCTTCCCTCCTTCTCCTCTTCCTTCTCTCTCTCTTCTTTGGCAGGGTCTCTTTGGGTAGCTCAGGCTAGCCTGGAACTCATGACCTTCCTGTCTCCACTCCTGAGTGCTGAGAGGATAGAGATATACTGCTATATCAAAAAACCTGCTGTTAAAGCCAAAAGCTGAGGAGAAAACTTGGCTCAGCCCTCTCTATGCGGGGTTTGAACATGGGTTTTCCTTTCCTGGATTTGTCAAACAAAATTCATCAAGTTACACTATTAACCTACAAAATGAAGATTTGTACAACAAATAAATAGGTCCAGAAAAATCTAAGATGATAACCTAAATATTGATTAATTCTGCATTAATTTCTAGTTAATTTTGAAAATTTAATCAGTCTCTTTGAGTCTCTAGCCTTAACTGGCTTTGTTCATTTGTCTGAGAGGCAATGTGACATTGCTCAGTGCTGTTTCTAAAGGACTAATGTACAACTTTAGAGATTCCTCCCAAGGCGGCTTTAAAAGTGAGCCAATTCTTGTTTACCCTTGCCCCCCAGAGCAGACACATTGGGGGACTCACTGGGGCTAAGGAGAGAGGCCTGTGTGGGATATTCTGCTGACATGTAGTGTAATTGAATGTTAACATTTAACAGCTTCCAGGAAGAAGAAAAAAATATTATTGGAGTTAACAGCAATGCTGTGGGTCTGTATTTTCAGAAAGAAAAAAAAATTAACACCTGTAGAATGCTTCCTGGAAGTTCTTCAACTGTGTCCTGCAGTAACTGATATTAATCCGCCCAGGAGACAGGGCACTTGGCTGAGGACACCAAACAGCGTCTACAGAAGCAAGGACTCCACAAGGCAGTCAGTTTTGCACAGGGAAAGCTTTTGCTCCCTAGCAGTTAGTGCTTAAAAAATGTCATGTCAACTGAAGATGGCAGCTACACAGGTATTATTTTCCCTAGTGGCTGGCACTCTACTGAGGACCTCGAGAGGTTGGAGAAGACACACACATACACACACACACACACACACACACACACACACACACACACACACACACACACTTCCTTGTTTAGAGAGAAGCCGCCAGACATGGCACCCCACATCCCTTTCCATAAGGTCTGCTTTGGTAGAATTGCCTCATTTTCATTTATTCGTTTTTTCCATTTGTGTTGGCAGAGGCTGCTAGTTTGTTTCCCGACTGCCCTGACTTGAAATAATCACACAGAAGCTATGTTATTTGCAATACTGTTTGGCCAGTAGCTTAAGCATGTTTCCAGATAGCTGTTCTATCCTAAACTAGCCCGTCCCTTCGTGTGCATCACCACAAGGTCATGGCCTATTGGCAAAGTTTCAGCAGGCTCCCGCGTAGGTGTCTGTCTCCTGCAGGTGGCTCCATGGCTTCTCCCTGACCCCCACCTACTCTCTCTATATAACTTTTCCAGCCTGGCTATATTCTGTTAAGCCATTGGCTGAAAGCAGCTTCTTTATTAACCAATGGTATTCACAGCATACAGAGGGGCATCTCATACCACATTTGTTCATTCATTCAACAAGCATCCAGACCCCATTCTAGGACTATGTATCCAGCAAAAATAAAACAGACTCCAATTCCTACCTTTGTCTACTCCACTGGTTTGGATGTGGACAGTGTTAATACTGAAGAGTGTCATATTCCGAGGTTACCAGGTCAGGTGACTCCAGGGTCTGGATTAGAACTCAAATATCCAAAGATGTTAGGAAGAGATGAAAACTCCAGCAAACAGGAAAGTATATGTCTCCAGATACATCCAAATACAGGAGTATTTTGGTTTGGATTGATTCGGTTTGTTTGTTCATTTGTTTGATTTGAGACAGGCTCCCAAGTAGCCATGCTAATCTTAAACTCAAGTTTTAGCTGGTGGTGACTTTGAACTTCTGATCCCCTTGACTCCGCATCCAAGTGCTGAAGTAACAGCCATGCATGATCACACTTGGTTTCTGTGGCGCTGAGCACCCAACACAGAACTCTGTGCATGCTAAGAAAACGCTGTCAAATGAACTACAGCCACCCCCACAAATACTATTTTGTTTTTTGTTTGTTTGGTTGGTTTTGGTTTTGGGTTGTTGTTGATACTTTTAAGAATACTGTACAGTCTAAACAAAACACTCTGGGCTCCAAGGGCCTCCCGTGGATGCTGTTCAACTCCCCAAAATTCTCAGACCAGAAAATCAAGGCCCATCAAAAATGCAGGCCTTACCCAAGATCACACAGGCAGGCAGAGGCAAAGCTAAAGCAAGAACTTAGCTATCCTGGCCCAGGCCCAAGGCTTTCTAAATAGATGCCGCTCCCTCTGGTCAGCAACACGAGGCATCTCAACAAGTTACTAGTGTTTGACATGATCTTGATAAACAGTGCCTTCATTCTCTGAGCAATTATTTATAAAGCTCTATCATGTGCCAAACACCAAGGAAAGCTTAAAAGAGCACAGAAAAAGTCCGGTGTTGGAATGGACTTTACCCTTGCAGAGCTTAGGAACAGACTGTTTCAGCAATCTAGAGACATAATTACTAATAAGCAGGACATGTCTCTGCCCATTTGGGGCATTTCCGTGGCTGTAGCTATAACTCTCCAGGTTCAGATATACATATGTGTTCAACCAAGACAAGAAATAATGTTACACAATTAATGTCATTCTCTTTAAAATTAATGTAGTCCAACAATCAGTATTTTAAATGTTACTATAAGAGCTGGAGAGATGGCTCAACGGTTAAGAGCACTGGCTGCTCTTGCAGAGGACCTGAGTTCAGTTCCCAGCACCCACATGACAGCTCACAACTGCCTGTATCTCATGTTTGAGGGGATCTGACCTTGTCTGCTGATACCCTCGGGCTTTTGCATATATGTGGGCACACACAAATCCACATTTTCTAAAGTTACCATAGTAACTGGGCATCTAAAATATGTTCAGCTTGGACTCAGCAGAGTGATTCTCGGTGTTCATGCGTTGTGCAATCTCAGATGCTGGGCAGATGTAGGGACTTGTCCTCTATCTGATTGCCCACACACAGCCTCCACAGTGCAATGGTCAAGTGCTACATTCATCCACTGTCCACAAAATCTTGGTGAAATGCCTGCTTGCCTGCCTGCCTGCCTGCCTGCCTGCCAGAAAGAGGGCTGCTAGGGTGGAAATGGACATGCTATAGCATTCAAGGCTCAGTGTCTGTGAACTGAAGATAAGCTGCAAAGTTTCCCAGAAGTGTGGTAGAATCATTTGGGAAACAGTCGTGACTGCATCTCCTAGGTCAGATAGCAACTCAAATCACCTGAGTGGCAGCTTAGCCCGTGGCCATCTCTATGAGTAGTAGCTTGGCTGGTGGTCAGGGTCATGGGAAGAAGTTGACTGAAAACTGGTAATTAGGAGACATAGGTAAAGGCACGTGGATATGCATATCTGAATGGTGACCGTTCACGGGAGGGTGGCTCAGGGGGGTAGGCTGCCTATTCAGCCATTCTCCTTTAAATCCACTTTTATCATTACCCAGTGAGCTCATGAACAATGGAGGCAGGGATGGAAGCTCCGCCCTCGGTACTTAGACTTCCACTCATCAGGACCCATGCAGCTAAAACCACCACTGAATGCCTAATCTGCCCACAGCCCTTGAGCTCCTACCTTGGCATAGCTCCCAGAGAGGTCAGTCAGCTACTTGCTGACAGGTTGATTACATTGGACTCTTTCTGTAACAGCACTTTGTTCTTATTAGAATGGATGCTCACCCTTCTTGCCTTCCTTCTTCGGATGTTTCTAAGTGACTCTGTGTGCCTTAGAGAGTCATATCCTCTCTGTGCCATTCCACACAGCATTGTTTCTGATCAAAGAATTCTTTTCAAAGCAAATATGGCTGCAGCATTGGGGACCTTGTGCATGCCAGGCAAAAGCACTCTACCAACTGAGCTATAAGCCCAGCCTTATGATTTGGCTTTCTGATTGTACCCTGTATGATAATGTGGCTTAACAAACTAAGGAGTTCATTTTCTTCACACAGTTCAGAGGTACTACCAGTCCAGGTAGTCAAAGTCACTCTGTTCCATGTGGATATTCGCGGACCCAAGTTCCCTTTGCTATGTTGTAACAGTGTCCTAGGATGCTGCCATTACCCACCTGGTCAAAGCTGAGTCTCCATGCCTACATTTCAGCCAACTCAAAGAGGCAAGAGGGACATAGAGGGCAGCCCCAAATCTGAACCCAGTCCTGGGAGTAACATGTCATTTCTGTTCAGATTCTGGAGGTAAAAATCATCATAGTGCTTTACCTGACTCAAGGAAAGATGTGGAAACAAGCTCTCATGAGGTAGCCACCTCTTTGTCCTGCCAAGAAACAAAGGCCCTTTGAATAACTAGCTACCTCTAGGATATGTGCGTATGTATGCATGTATGAATATATATATATATATCCACATATATTGTCTTAATTAGGGTTTTCTATCGCTGTGAAGAGACACCATGGCAATGGCAACTCTTGTAAAGGAAAACATTGAATTGAGGGTGGCTGTATACAGTTATCATCATAAGAGGGACCATGGCAGCGTGCAGACAGATGTGGTGCTGGAGCTGAGAGTCCTACATCTTGCAGGCAACAGGAAGTCAACTGACATACTGGGAGGCATCTTGAGCATAGGAAACCTCAAAGCCTATTCCCACAGTGACACACTTCCTCCAACAAGGTCGCGCCCACTCCAACAAAGCCACACCTTCTAATCGTGCCACTCCCTATGAGATTATGGGAGCCGATTACATTCAAACTGCCACACATATGTAGGTAGTCAGGCTAGGTTTTTCTTTTAATGTGTAAGTGTGTGTGTGTGTGTGCAGGAGTGTATGAATGTGCACCATGTGCACACCAGTGCTTACAGAGACAAACAGAGAGCACCAGATCCCTTGGAACTGGAGTTACAGATGGTTGTAAGCTGGTTTGGAACTGAACCCATGTCCTCTGCAAGAGCAGCCCGTGCTCTTAGCCCCTGAGCATCTCTCAAATCCTAAGACTAGTTTCACCAGTATCGATATTATTATATATAATAGTGAATCACATAGATTATATAGCTTTATAAGTCATATATAACATTTTATTATAGAATATTCACAGAATTACAGCTAGACTACACGTCATATCTATAAGTATACATATTACATAGACATAATACATATACTATTACATTACATACTGTAAAACTGACACCAAGTTCAAAAAAGTAGCTCAAGAGAACCACTGAAAATAAGCTGGGTTACTTTGCACACCAGAGTCAGGAGCAGACGTGTGCTATGAAAAATTTAACTGAATGCTTCCAGATTTAAGATACTCTGTGGCCATAAATAAATAAATAAACTACTACTGTAACAACAAACCCAGGAACTTTCCCAATGGAAAATCATAATTGATCACAAGTGGTTGCCTCTTGTATCCGGTTACATTCTGCCTTAGCAACTGAATGCCTCGGTAGTAAGAGAGATTGCGTTTGAGATTTGCCTGGTTTAAATAGCCGAGAACACACCCACCCAAGACTGAATCTAAGAGAGGAGATTTGGTTCAAACGCTCCTTCTCAGCATGTCAGGAAATATTTGCTCCAATTAAGTAATCTCATTTTAGAGTTAAGTCTGTGCCAAGAAAATAAACAATGTATCTTTCATGCACACATCCATTCTGCTTTATAAAAAAAAAAAAAAAAAAACTTCTGTTTTCTGGGAGGCTGCTCTTGGAATTTGTACATCTAATGAGATCAGAGCTGGAAAAATCCTGGCCTTTTTAAATCATCTAGCAGCTTTGGGAACTATGGGGAACTCACATGGCACTGTATAATAAAAGTTCTGCAGGAAGAAGACATCAAGGACAGTAGGAAGTTTCTATTCAGCCTTGAGTTGTGCAAAATTGACTTGCAAGAGAATCTGTTACCCATCACAAACCAAATGCTATTATGCTTTCAACATATAGAAAGGGTTTAAACTTCCAAGATCAAGTAGGAAGATCCAAATTGCTGAGTGGCTGCTGGATGGCAGTGGAGAAGGGAGAAGGCTGGAGGACCCCACCTTGGAGGTCTCCAGTCCCTCCCAAGCGCAGGGCTGTATTAGGACTTAGGTTGCCCGGTGCCTCGCACTATCACAACACTCACCATGCTCCCGCGTCACCAACGGCTCCCCTTCCACAGACCCAGCAATGTTGCTTGCCTGTCGTCTTGGGCATTTCAACACGTGGTTCCCTGCTGGTGTTGCCATTTAGGGAAACTCAGGGAGTGTGTCCTGGATGAGGGAAGTATGTCACTGGGGATTGACTTTGAGAGTTTAAAGTCTTGCCCTACTTTACTCTCTCTGCTTTGGGCTTGGAGATCAAGATGTGCATTCCCAGCTTCTCACTCCAGTTTGTGCCTGTCTTCCTGTGGTTATGGCCTCTGACTCTCTGCAACTGTAAACCAAAATAAACTCTTCCTTCTATAAGTTGCTTTTCCTTATGGTGTTTTATCACAGCAACAAAATAACGACTTACATTTCCCTCTCTCCTGCTAGCTGTTACATAAGCTGTCTTACCCCCAAGCCTTTTTGCTGTTCCACACACCCAGCTCCAGCACCCATGGTCCCTTCCTTAAACTTCAGAAGGGCTTTTGTTTGTTGATTGATTTTGTTTTATTCCATGCTGGTTTCTCTACTGGGGGGGGGGTTCTCAGAAGCAAAATGTTTTACTGATATTTTTTTTCTTGCCTTCCTATTACCTAACACAAATCTAGACATGGGTGTGTGTATGACATGTGTTGGTGAAATGAACAAATGAGTGTAAGATCCAAAGAAGGTGGTATGTGGGAACTTACAATTAGCCAACTTGAGGCTTCCTTTCTGCCATGGTAAAACCTCATGGCTTGCTGGGGAAGGAGGAGTGAGACACTCCTCACTCGCTTTTCATGATGTCCCTGACATCTGCACCTGGGTCAACTAAGTGTACAGTTAGTTCTCAGCTGTCGAAAGAGTATATTGATCTGCTTTGATGGCTAGTGGAATATACTAGGAGTATTTGCTACTGGCAATGACAAACAGTTCCACACTCAAAGCCACATCGTGTGTTCCTTTCGGGTCATAAGTGCAAGATTCGCGATGAGAAGGAAATGTCTCTAGCCCTGCCCAGGTTTGCATGCCTCCAGACTAAGAGTTGCTTCACTCTGCCCAGCTTTACTGAGCACAGTTTAGCTTTTAAAAAGTTGGGAGAGAGCATAAGCTGTCAGCCATGACATGTACACTGTGCCATCCTTCCCACAACTGTTCCGTGCCCTTTCCACCATGCAGTGGCCAAGACAATGAGCAAAGATCACTGGTCAGAATCAGGAGGGCTGTGTATAAGTCCTGGCTTTGCCACTATTTGTGTGACCTTCTGCCTTCCCCTTCACCTGATTGGACCATTTCCTCACCTTTTAAGGACTACAATATGCCCCCACCATGCTACCATGTGCTGCTAAGCTTGGAAAGAAACAATTCCTCCAAAATCTTTTATGAAAATACAACCACCATACCAACACGTGGCTTTCCTCTCTCAACTCTCTTTTGAGAAGCCTACCTGTAGGTTCACTGAACTTTTAACTGACCACCAAGCACTCTTTGTATCCTACATCTTATACACAGACCTTTCAACTCAGTATCACCAGTGATGTACCTAGGTCATGGAGCTCCTGACGTGGTCTAAGAAGGACTGTTCTCTGCAATGGTCTTCTCCAAACCCAGGACTGCAG
The DNA here is from genome assembly GCA_004026605.1 of Ondatra zibethicus. Lineage (NCBI taxonomy): Eukaryota > Metazoa > Chordata > Mammalia > Rodentia > Cricetidae > Ondatra > Ondatra zibethicus. The sequence continues at coordinate 73,297 of PVIU01003743.1, read as the reverse complement.
TTGAAAAATGCATGAGAAAATATCAGACAACCCAAGATGGAGGAATCTTTTATAGCATGTTTGACCATCAAGATAATCAACAGCTTAGAGACAAGCTAAGACAAAAACTGTCACAGACCAGAGACCATGACAATGAAGGTATTGCAGTTGCCTGGACTGGATCTAGGAACAGTGAAGGGACATTACTGGGAAAGCTGGTGAAACTGAAAAAGCTAATAGAGGGCTGGAGAGATAGATCATCAATTAAGAGCAGGGGCTGCTCTTCTGGAGGACCAGGGTTCAATTGCCAGTACCCACAAGGCAGTCCACAGCTATCTGTAACTACAGCTCCAAGGGATCTTCTACCCTTTTCTGGCATTCGGAAACATCAGCACACATGTGGTACACAGACATACAGGCAGACAGAACACCCATACAATACAAAATATCAAAATAAAAATCATTTGAAAAAAGGGTTATAGAGTGTACTTTTTAAGCTGAGGTAATGTTGGTTTCTTTGCTTTGACAAATGCACCGTGAAAATGTAAGATGTTAGGAATGGGGGTGATTTAGCCAAATACAGTGATGGACCTGTAATCCTAGCACTTGGGAGGCTGAGGCAGGAGCATCAGGAGTTCAAGGTGACTCTTCACCCCTGGTGTGTTCAAAGCCAACCCTATCTTAGAAAAACAAACAAACAACATATTAAGTTAGGGAGTATGTGGTATCCTCTATAATAGTTTTTGTAAGTTGCTGTTTATCTAAACTTACTCCATTTTTTCCTTTTGAATTTTTTTGTTTTTATTTATTGGAAAACTTCATATAATATATTTTCATCATATTCTTTCCCCTACACTAACTCCTCCCCCAGAGGGCATAAAATAATAAAATTATATTTATTTTATTTACTTCCCTACTCACCTAACCTCATGTTCTTTCTCTCTCAAAAAAACCACACACACACACACACACACAAAAAAACCAACATAAAATTTCTGCTCTGCCTTCAAGCTTCATCCAAATGCATTCTTTGTGACACCTGGGTGAGGCACCAACCAGGTTCTGTGCTTGTTTTCTTACAGACTTTCCTGTAGCACAAATTCTAAATGTTCTTAATAATAAAAACCCAGAGCCAGCTATTAGGGGGTGAAAACTGAGAGATCAGAGAAACAAAGCAGGCAGCCACTAGAGAGACCTTTTACCTCTGTGGAATCCTCAGACCAACAGAGTGAATCTGTCCTCCGACTGCCTCCTCAGACTACAATGAGCTCCTGTCTCCTCCTGCCTTGTATTCCTCTCTCCTCCCAACCATATCACTCCTGTCTCCACCTCCCTAGTGCTGGGATTAAAGTCATGGGATCCCAAATACTGTCTTTTAGACAGATTCAATCTCATGTAGCCCAGGGTGGCCTTGAACTCACAGAGATCCGTCTGCCTCTGTCTCCGGAGTCCTGGGATTAAAGGTGTATGCCACCGCTGCCTGGCCTCTAGTGGCTTAGCTCTGCACTCTGATCTTCATGCAAGCTTTGTGTGTTAAAACACAAACAAAATATCACCATGCTTTCCCAGCACTTTGCTTCTTCCTTTTCTGGTATCTGCAGGCCAGTTATTTATTTTCTCCCTGAACCACTCCACCCCTACCTGCAGATGCTAGCAGCCTGGAGGCAAGAGAGTGTTTTAGAATCTATAGGATCTAGCAGTGTTCCTGGCACCTGATAAATATCTAGGATTGTTTCTGAATCAATGGCTGGATAAGTTGTAGCGGTCCATGCTGCCAAGTATGGAATTGCTACAGCATGTTCAGCCTATCCAGGCTTAGCTAGCAAACCCCAAAGAAAATTTATTCTGTGGGTTAAGGCAATGTCAGTTACTAAAATCCCTGCCATATATTTGAAAAATACTTTTCACTCAAGACAACTAAAACTATTTAGAAACCACAGTTTATTAATCCTCACACACCACCCCCGTCACATAAAATGCTCATGATATACCTTACCAAACCAAACTGTGCACAGCACAGGGGAGTTGGGGAATACCTAATTAAGGATACAGTGCACTGCTCACCTTATCCTGGGCTTATGGCCACTAAAATGAGTGAGCATTTGTACTCAAGGGAAAAAGAATCAAGGCATTTTTATAGCTGAGGATTGTGAGGGATTTGGGGCATCAGTACTGTAGGCCTCAATGAGAAAACCAGGTTGAAATCAGGGATCAGTTAGATACTAGGAAGCCAAACAGGAGGTCAGAGTTAGGAAAGAAAGTAGGAGAAACTGTCTAACCAAGGGTGAGAGAAGACGAGCCCAGGTATGACTGTTATTCATTGCTATTGTCTTAGCCTCGTGTTTCCTTAAAAGCAGTGCTTGAGAGCGGGGTTTGCATGTAGGCAGGTGTATTCGCTGCTGTTCTTTTACTGTGAAAAAAAAAAAAACACCAAGATCAAAGCAACTTACAGCAGACAGTTCTTTTGGGCTTACAGTTCCAGAGGGAGGTGTGCCCATCATGGCTGGGAGGCATGGCAGCGGGAAGCTGAGCACTCACGCTTTTACTTGAAAGCTTGAAGCGCAGAGAGCAAGCCGGACTAGGTGAGGGGTTTTCCTTTCAGATCCCACCCCCAGTGACGTTCCTCCTGCAGCAAGACTAAACCTCCTTGTCCTGGTTGGCTTGCCGCTGGTGGTCTCTTTATGGTTACTAGTAGGTTTGTTTTGTTCGTCAACCTGACAGAAGCTAGAGTTACCAGAGAAGTGGAAACTACATTTAAGAAAATGTCCTTCCAAAATATCTGGCTGTAGGCATGTCTGTGGGGGATATTTTCTTAATTAGTGATTAATGTGGGAGGGTTCAGTCCATTGTGGATGGTTCCACTCCTGGGTTAATGATTCTGGGTTGTATAAGAAAGCAGAATGAACAAGCTATGGACAGCAAGCCAGTAAGCGTCATCCCTCCATGGTCGCTGCGTCAGTTCACGCCTCCAGGTTCCTGTTTTGATTGAGTTCCTGCCCTGACTTCCCTCAGTGCTGGACTGTTTCCTGGAAGTATAAGATGAAATAAGCCTCTTTCTACCCAAGTAGCTTTTGTCATGGCCATTTTTATCACAGCACTAGAACCCCTAACTAAGACATTACCCAAACAGTGCCAACCACCTGTGAACCAAGTGTTCATATGCTAGAGACTACAAGGGACGTTTCTCATTCAAACCATCACAACAGGTTATTCTCAGACGTGAATCCACATATCAGATATGGTGAACTGTCCTGCATGGTTGCTAGTCTCACTGTGGGAAAATTAAAACTGGAATGTAACCACCGAGATTGCACATGATTTATGACAAATCGCTAAGCTAGCAGGTGCAAATGTTAAGGATTGGTTAATGGTGGTTTTAGATGATGTGGTTTGAATGAAAATGGCCCCCTATGCTCACAGGAAGCAGCACTATTGAGAGGTGTGGCCTTGTTGGAGTAGGTACAGCCTCATGGAAGAAGTGTGTCCCTGGGGCAGGCTTAGAATTTTCAAATGCTAACAAGGCCCAGTGTCACTCTCTCTTCCTGCTGCCTGAGGATATAGAACTCTAAGCTGCTTCTCCAGCATCAGGGTTGCCTGGCTGCATGCCACCATGCTTCCTGTTGTGAGGGTAATGGACTGAACCTCTGAACAGTAAGCCAGCCCCAATTAATGTTTTCTTTTATAAGAGTTTCCATGGGCATGGTGTCTCTTCACAGCAAAAAAAAAAAAAAAATCCTAACAAGGTTTTTGGGGGGCCATTTTTATTCAAACCACCACAGCATATAAAACCACCATTAATCAATCCTTAATATTTGCACTGCTAGCTTAGCAATTTGTCATAAATCACATGATGCAATCTCAGTGGTTACATTCCAATTTTAATTTTTCCACAGTGAGAATATCAACCACGCAGGACATGCTTCTCGGATCACTATGCCTTAAGGAAATTTTTATTAACATGTATTAATAATACATGTTTTGTTTTGAGATAGGATCTTGCTATGTTGCCTATAGGCTGGTTCCAAGCTCCTAGGCTCAACTGATACTTCAGCTCAACTTTAGGAGTGGGTAAGCACCCATCCGCATGGCTAAAACTATCTTACAAGCAGCTTTCACAGGTTTGAACAGTATTTGACAATGAGTAGGTCAAACTCTCTTTGCTCAGTTATCCCCTCTAAGTTACCATGTGCTATTTAATTTCATTTTAAAATCTGGGGTTTTGAAGACAGGATCTCACCATGTAGCCCAGGCTGGCCTTCAACCCATGATTCTCCTACTCTGACCATGCAGATCCAGGGATTGCAGGTATACACCACTATGCTTACCAATTAAGGACTATTTGAAATATATATTTAAATATATCTGTAAATATACACTTTTGATATATATGTGCATATATAGGGATAGATCAACTATATATGCCAGAGACAACGTTGGTTTTGTTTTGTTTCATTTTTGAGATGGGGTCTCACTATATACCATTGGTTGACCTGGAACTTGCTATATAAAGATGTTCCTGCCTCTGCCTCAGAGTTCTGGGATGAAAAGCATGGGCCACCATGCCTGGAACCGCAATATTTTTGTAACTAGCATCATTATTTTCATTCTTAAGTCAACTGAAAGAACATATGCCCTCAGAGACACAGCAGTGATGACCAGCTTTGTGTTTGTGGGCAGCATTCTATCTATTCCAATAGAAGCATATTAAGGAACGTGAGGCTCCTTGGGTCAAAGGGAAGTTCAGCTGCAGAAGCAGGGACTCTGTAACGAGAGCAAGTCTGGGCCCTGGTTGTCCTCTCTGAGGCTGCTATTGTGTTTGTAGTTATAAAGACCTGGCCTCTCTAAGGGGCTCAGGGCCAATAGCTCTGCCCCTTCTTGCTTGTGGGACAATCCTTTTCTACACTATGAGTATGTATTATTCTCATTGGTTAGTAAAAAGCTGACAAGCTGGGCAGGAAGTTAGGCAGGAAAGGCAACGAAGAATGATGGGAAGAAGGAGGGTGAAGTCAAAGAGAGATGTAAGCCAGCCATGGAGCAAGCAAAACGTGTAGAAAATGAAGTAACAAACATGAGCCATGTGACAAAGCATAGAAATATGGGTTAATTTAAGTGTAAGAGTTAGCTAGTAATAAGCCCTAGCACCTCCTCAAACGAGAATGCATGTGCAGGGTGTCGGAAAGATGCTGGGTGCTTTTCAGGCTCCTTGAGCATGGCAGTGTGTTTGTTTGCTCACTTCAGATATCCTTTTGTTTTAGAATCATTTAATAGCAATAGATATTCACCTCTGATTTACACAAAGGGAACTGAAAGTTAAAGATTTCTCATAGGGAAAATGCATCTGGGGAATTCCCTGGATTTTTCTGGTGCTTCACAATTTCAGTTTCCTATGTATACATGGAGTTGTGAACTTAATATATAATAAATTATATGATATAATAACTATATTATATAATGAATTATATAATATAATATAATAGTTATATAATATAATAAATTAATAATTTCAGTTTGATATGTATACATGGAGTTATGAACTATATATACTTACTATATAACTTAATATATATTAACTTAATATATCTAATATTATATATATGTATATAACCTTAATGTTTATCATCAGAAAGTATGGAAAGTGTGCCGAGACATAGTGGTTAAAAGCAGACCTTCTATTCCCATCTTAAAGTTAAAAACAACTATTGTCTATGCCTTGCCTCATCTATAATCCACCATAAATTTGAGTCCTAACAGTGCTGTGCCTAAAGGCACAGTGTATTGAGAATATACCTCGGGATGACTTCCTGAGTTTGGTTCCCTTTGGAAACCATAGACGGCCACATGGTTCAGTTCTGGCATGTAATATCACTTGTTGGATAGTTGATACAGAGCTGGCCTTAGTTATCTTGCTGACTTGGCGAGAAGATACATCATTTTCAAACTCAACCCATTCCCACTGGGACAGCAGCGGTCAGGGGCAGAGTGGGATGGCTGACTGTCCATGACATTAGCAGGATCATTCAACTTACTCTTCTACCTAGAGATCCAGACCACAGGGCTCTTTGGGTGAGACAACGCTGGGCAAATGCCAGCATTCCCAGGCCTTAGGAACTGGCAGAACTCACCATAACACCCCATAGTTTTCAGACACATCCAAAAAAAAATCATATGAGGTGTGTTTCAAATACAGTTATGTCCAGAACCTTCTCCCAAGTGCTTTATTAGGCTCATTTACGGTACTGTAAAAGTTTCTTTTCAGCGTGTGTGGGAAGGCATTTCTCCTTGTTTAGACCCTTTAAACTTGATCTCAGTTGCAGTTTAGACCAAGAGAAGCCAAACTCATCTGTCTGGGCTCTGCTTCTACAGGCAAGTCATTAATTCTCCTAGGACCCTACTTTTCTCATCTAAAAGAACGAAGTTTAGAATCAGATATATTTTCAGAACTGTCACATAACTTGCAGCTCGAGGTCCAAATAAAATGATAAAGCCTAATTAAAAGAAAATATTAAGAACTTCAAGATAGCAACTGTAGGTTCCAGGCTTGCGGATACTGAGTTCAGTGTCCTGCTCAGCAGCACAGGTCCCAAGCACAGGTGGCGTGATGACCTGGCCTTCACACCTTGTCTGTCACCAACCGGCTTCCTTTCACTCCCACAGTACCAGTTCTCATGGAAAATCAAACACAAGCAAAAGTAAGAGCAAAATCCATAGTTTTGTTTTCTGCGTGCAATCACTACCTTTCCCTTCCTCTGGCCCTCTGACCACAGGCTGTGCCTTCGCCCTTCCTGACTCCTATTCTCTAAGATGGATGTCCTTCTTTCCTGTCTAAAACATCCAAATGACCTTTGCTTCGGGCTTTTTTCTACATCGCCATATGTTAGATAATTGTGCCCCAAGGAATTACTACCAGAGTGGTCCAAACACAAAAGAAAAACACACAACCAACTTTCTCTAGAGCAGCGCAAACATTTCCTTAAACCTAAGTGTCTCAAGAGGAAAACCGACAGAATAAACCTTTCACCCAGAGAGTCCATTCCGCGACTCACTTGTGCTGAATCCTGTTTGCCTTTTGACATCCCTGATTTATCTACTGTTTGCCAATAAAAGCAGTCACGGTCTTTGATTTAGGTTTTTCCACATTGGAGAAGTGGCCAGAGAAAATGACTCAGTTGAGTGTTTTATTAACATAAAAACATGGTGTGCATGCAACACCGGGCACTGACTGCCCTTTCTCTATTGTGCTGTGTAAGTTCTATGGCACCCACCCGAGAGGTGGGAGACTGGGGTTCGATGCCAGCAAACTGGTGGATTTCTAGAAATCAGGTTCTCTAAAAAGTGAACAATATAAACAGAACTTTATTAGTTATACCTTAGCAATTACAAAGTGGTACCCCCCCAAATAGAAGGCTCTCTTAATATGACTTCTCAGGAATTTCATCTGCGAATTTTTATCCAAGTCTAATTTTAATAGATAAACTTCCTGTACAAAAATATTATCATCTCTTCAGTGAAAAATCAGATTTATTCTTGAAACTATTCAAATTTTAGTAGGAGAAAAGGGTAACTACAAATGTAGTCAAGATTAACAACACAATGCAAAACAAACTTATACTGTCTTTATAAAAATTTGGAGTGTTCTGTTTATTATTAAAAATAAGTGTATTTACTTTTATAATCTTATAAATGTTAAAATCCCATCTGACAGAAATACTGAAATTCATGAATTGATGTGGGATTTGTAATGATTTCAGCCACAATAAGGCTGATACTTCTGGGTTCTAGGGCCCATGCATGTGCAGACAAGCCCTCAGGCAGAATTGCCTAAAGGCCCCCAGGGATGTTAAAGGGCTCCACGTGACCCAGGTGCGGTGTGGATTACATCATCCACGTCTGACTCAGCTAAGCCTTTGTGCACATGCATGAGCTCCATCATCTGTGTATGATGTAGCCATGTCAACCCCCTGTGCGCATGTGCTAGGCAGCTTTTAAAAGCTGGACACGCCTTCTTCCTCTCTCTCTGCACACTGACTTCTCCAGGCCTGTACACGTGCCCTCTAATAAACTCCTAAGCAGGTTTGCTGCATGTTCCATGTTTCCTTCTCACTTGCACCAGGTAATTTGGGGATTGTCTCCTGTATGCTATGAATACTTTTTATTACCATTGGTTATTAAAAAAGCTGTTTCAGTCATTGGCTTAGTAGAGTAAAACCAGGCCGGAAATCAGAACGGAAATATAGAGAGCCAGTAAGCGAGTCAAGAAGACGCCATGTAGCTGCCAAAAGAGACAACCCCCAGCCGCCAGCCACCAGCCACCAGCCAGAACCTTACCAGTAGGTCACAGCCTCATGGTGAGTCACAGATTAATAGAAATGGGTTAAGATGTAAGAGTTAGTTAGAAATATGCATAAGCTATTGGCCAAACAGTGTTATAATTAATCTAGTTTCTGTGTAATTATTCACATCTGGGTGGCCAAAAACTAATACACAGTCTCTGCCTACAATGCATGCTTAGTTATAGTCTATGTGTATTACACACACACAGACACACACACACACACACACACACACACACACACACACACACGAGTGGATCCCAGCACCTCTTGCATGCTAAGCAGGCACTGTACCTTGATCTCCTCTCCTCACCACAAATGATAAATTTTTAGGGGTATTATAAGAAAAGGGTGCGATAAACGCTAGTAAACCACTTATCTAGTTTAGGACAATGGCAACCGGCTGAGTACCCACACTCTTTAAAAGGACTCAAACAGATCTATAAAGCAATAGACGCTGACATGAGAGCTTAGCTACTTCTCAGCCTCTTGGCAGAACCATAGTGAGAGTTGGTGAATCAGTTTCCCAGGGCTGCCTTAACAGAGTATGGTAAACTGGATGGTGTCAGGTGACAGAAAGGGCTCTGGAAACTGTCAGAGAGGCTATGACTCTGAATGCCTGAGGGGAGAACCTTCCCTTGTCACTTATCACTTCCTAAGGCCACCAGCACTCTCCTGTCACAAGGCCTTCTCTCTGTGCCTTGCCAGTCATCTTAGCAGGCCCATATGACTTCATCTTTTTTTTTTTTTTTTTTTTTTTTTTTTTTAGTTTTTCGAGACAGGGTTTCTCTGTAGCTTTGGAGCCTGTCCTGGAACTAGCTCTTGTAGACCAGGCTGGTCTCGAACTCACAGAGATCCGCCTGCCTCTGCCTCCTGAGTGCTGGGATTAAAGGTGTGTGCCACCACTGCCCGGCTTATGACTTCATCTTAACTAGAGGTTGTGGGACGGTGCCTTCCAGGCTTCTCATGGCCTGCTGCCATCTTGAAAACGAAGTAGCTATGCATGCCTGTGAAGAACCTTCCCAAAACTGGGCCTACTGCATTCCTTGATGAAAGGAATGGGAATACGGTCATCATTTTTGCCTGAGAGAGGATACAGTCACTCGTTCCCTCCTGCCTCCCTCCGGCTGCATATGGTCCTACCCCAGCCGCATGTGATGCAAGGAAGCGCTGTAGTACACATTAGGTTAAAGGCACACTGATGGGACAGACGTGTCTACACAGCTGTGGAGAAGTCAACACCCAGGCTGGGCTGGGATTTTCCAGTCGGGAATCTCTTTGGGGGTCTCCCACACTCCCTGTAAGTAAGTAATCCTTTACTTATGTACCTATAAATAAGATCCACAAGCCCATTGGTTCACCATCTGGACTTGAAATCTTTTCTTTGGTCATTAGTGCCGTGTAAAGGGCATTTGTTCACACCTCCCCAGGAAGAGTTCTGCAGCACAAAGTGTATCTCCAATGACCTATGTCCAAATTCTATCATATCATAAAGTTTCTTGGGAAGGTGTGGATATGAAGGGGATGATTTTCAACCTTTGGGCACCCCCAACACATAATAAGTTCTCCTGTGGTAAAATAAAATAGAATAAAAGCAATGAGGTGGTCCAGAGAAGTAAATCTCCAGAAGCCCTGTTATGATCCAGTCCATCCCACAACCTGCTTACAAGGCGCTCAAAGGGGCTCTAGAAACCCATTGCCTCCACTCACCTTGGAGGGCGAAGGCTTATTAAAAATGGGGAATTCTGGGCTAGACTCCAGATGAACCAGGTCAGAACTGCTAAGTGTAGAAGCCAGGAACCTGTGTTTTAAACAAGCATGGAGGGGTTTCTCCACATGGACATTTGAGAAGCACTGATCCACAGTGTCAGACAGGTCTGCCTTATAGTTCCCCATGGAGCCTCTCAGATCCATTCCTCATTTTCCCTTCTTTACAGGTGAAATTGAGAACAGCTGGTCAACAAATTTTCTTATATTCAAGCATGATTACAGAGGCCTTCCACATTTCTTTTCTCCCTCTAGACCAAGCCATATAAATTCAAATGATATTAATTCTTTAGTCCCAATAGGATATATTTTCTAATCATTAAATCATTTACAAACTTAGTTAAATGCTTTTCATCTCCAGGACCATATACAACCCTTTGGTCATGGAAAGGAGTAACCCAGTTTCATATTTCAGGCTAGGAAAAGCCTGAATCTAAAGACAGCTCATTAGAATGTTCCAGAGAACAAGACCAGGGACACTTAGACTGGGAAGTCCCACTGTCTGAAGTTGGCAGCCCAGCAAAGCTGATAAGATTGACTCCAGTCTCAGGTTAAAGAACCAAGAACTGGGGTGTTGGTAGTCTAAAGCCCAGCCCAAGGGCAGAAAAATATCATCCCAGCTCATGAATACAGCCTTAGAAAGAAGTATGCTCTAACAGCCTTAGAAAGAAGTATACTCTTCCTTCAGCCTGCTTCTCTCTTCAGGCCCCTTCCTTCAGCCTGCTTCTCTCTTCAGGCCCCTTCCTTCAGCCTGCTTCTCTCTTCAGGCCCCTTCCTTCAGCCTGCTTCTCTCTTCAGGCCTCTTCCTTCAGCCTGCTTCTCTCTTCAGGCCTCTTCCTTCAGCCTGCTTCTCTCTTCAGGCCCCTAGTAGACTGAACACTGCCCACCACACTCTCCTGAGTCCACCAATTCAAATACTAATCTCGTCCAGTAACAGCCCCCAAACACACCCCCAAATCATCCTTAATCTGACTCCCCTCCTCAGATCAGTCACGTTGACATGGAATTAGCCATAACACCATCCTCAGCAAGGTTCCTTACAGCCCTGACAAAAGCATACCTGTGTCAGTGTTGACAGCTTAATAAAGGGTGGCTGCCTCTCCTGCCTTCTTCCTTCCTGTCAGCCCTTGCTTAAATGTTACCAGTGAAGAAACTAACCTGCCACTTCCTGGCTAAGGTGCAACCCTTGCTGAGCCACAGGCAGACGTGAAGGAGATCGCAGGGGAAGCGGGTGTGGTGCTTACAGGCAAGGCCAGAGCTACTTTCCCTCTGAACTGAAGCTTCTGCCTGAGAACCTCCTTCTGAGCAATTTTTAAACAAAAGTGAGTGAGACCTATACCAGGCAGCACACTGCTAGGGCCAGAAGATATGAGAAACCCGCTGCTGGTGCCTATTTCTCAGCCTTTACTCACTCTCTCTCTCTCTCTCTCTCTCTCTCTCTCTCTCTCTCTCTCTCTCTCTCTGTCATGCTGGTCATAGAATGATTCTCTTAGAATGTCATGCTGGTCATGACATGCTCACGTGTGAATCCACAGTCACCGCACATGCTTGTAAGTACCTTTGGAGTCTAACCACAGAAGTAACCATAATAAACAAAACCATGTACTGTGAGTGAGAGAACTCCTGAGCTGGGAGGGCTTTGATGAGATGGGAAAGGATGGAAATGGGAAGTCCTGTTTATATCTAGATACACTTATCGAGTGAAGGGAAATGGTTCAAGGAAGCCACTTTGTGTGCAAGCACAAGAGAGAACACAAGAGTTGAGTCACCAGGGCCAGTGCCACCATGCTTTTCCAACAAGGAAACAAGGGCTCCTGCTTAGCAAGGAGTCGCTCACCCTGTACTTCCCACTCTAGGGACAGCTGGGTGGCTTTACTGACTGTGCCCTCTTAAAAACAGACCAGGAAAGGTAAGTATTCTGGTGGTTTATTCCACTCAGAAGTCATTGATCTGCTACCTGTCATGAGCAGAACTTTAAACACAGAGACAGAATCAGCAATCACAGAGCCTGTAGGGGTCCCGTGCTAGGTCCTCCAGAGGTATGTTATAATTTTTAATCTGGTGCTTTCGTGGAACTTCTAACAGTGGGAGTGGGGGTGTCTTTGACTCTTTTGTCTGTTCTTGTGACCCTTTTCCTCCTACTGGGCTGCCTTGTCCACCATTGATATGAGGGTTTGGGCCTAGTCTTGTAACTTGGTATGCCGTGTTCAGTTGATATCCCTGGGAGGCCTGTTCTTTTCTGAAGGGGATCAGAGGAAGAGTGGATCTGGGGGAGAGGGAAGGTAGGGGGAACTGGGAGGAGTGGAGGGAGCAGAAACTGAAGTTGGGATCTATTGAAAACAAAAAATAAATAAATTAAATAAAATGAAAAGAATTAGAAGTCTGGGGAGCTAGCTCCATCAGTGAAGTACCTACTGTAAAGATAATGAGGGTCTGAGTTCGACCCCTTGAACTCACGCAAACACTGAGCGTGGGGACTAGGAAGACAACTCGGCAGTTAAGAGCATTTTTTTTGCTCTTGAAGAGGACGTGGTTCGATTTCCAGCACCCACTTTCTGTAACTCTAGTTGCAGAAAATTCAGTACCCTCTTCTGGCCTCCACAGGCATTGCATTACACATGGTGCACAGACATACATGCAGGTTAAACACCCAAACACATAAAATAAATCTTAAAAAAAAGAAAAGAAAGAAGGCACATATATGTGCACTGTCACCCACATGTGTGTGAGAACACTCACACACACCTACATACACATACACAGTCATTGCTTGGAATTTTTACAATTTATTTAGGAAATACATTTGTACTGTAAGAGAATGAAGCGTGATTGAGAGTAAAGGAGAGTCTAGAATTGAGCCTTGAATGTAGGGTACCACTGTTAGAAGGAACAGGACTTGATAGAGAGGAAAATGTGTATATATGTCTTAGTTAGGGTTTTAATTGTTGTGAAAAAACACCATGACCATGGCAACTCTAATGAAGAAAACTTCTAACTGAGGCTAGCTTACAGTTTCAGAGATTCAGATAATTATCATCATAATGGGGAGCATGGCAGCGTGCAGGCAGATGTGGTGCTGGAGCTGAGAGTGATACATCTTGCAGGCAACAGGAAGTCGACTGACTGTCACACTGAGGGAAGCTTGAGAAGAGACCTCAAAGCCCGCCCCCCGCAGTGACACACTTCCTCCAGCAAGGCCAAACCTCCTAATAGTGCTACTCCCTTTGCGGGCCATTTTCTTTCAAACCACCACAATCTATATTGTTCTGGGGATCAAGCTCAGGACCTCACTCATAAAAGGCAAGTGCTCTGTTGTTGAACAGTTCCTCCAACCTGAAACCACTTTTGAAACTGATATACAATTCAGTCATGGACTTTGACCCTCAATTTGTAACCAAAATTAAACTAGATCTCTAACTCTGACTGTCTTTTACCTAGGACTATACCAGCCCCTGATTTGTTTGTTTGTTTTGTTTTTATATTTTGAGACAGTCTCACTATGTTATTCTGGCTGTCCTGGAGCTCACTGTATAGACCAGGCTGGCCTGGAACTCACAGAGATCAGACTGCAACTATCCACCTGAGCCTGGTGAGTTCACCCGCCAGGGGGTGCACAATTGATGGCCTCGCCCCCAGAATCCATCCACAGGACCCTGTGAACCCCTCCCAGACACATAGTTGAGCATTGACCGGCCCAGTGCAGGCAGCCACAGCTGCTATGAGATGAAGACAACAGGTGTGTCGTGCTTAGAAGACAGTATCTCCCGGCCTTTCCCCCTGTCTTCCGGCTCTTACATTCTCCGCCTCCTCTTCCACGATGTTTCGTGAGACTTGGAGGAGGTAATATAAATGTCCTGTTAGGGCTGAGTGCTCAGCTGTCGTTTATTCTCAGCACCCTGAGCAGACACGAGCGTCTGTATTCATCTTCTAGCTGTAGAGAAACTTCTCTGATTAAGGCTGAGAAGAGCATTCATCGATGGCTAAAAATATAAATATTTGGGAGCCAGTTTAGCACCAATGTCAATTTATCCAAACAGCAGTAATGTATTCTTTCCTGGTATTCAGACCTCCATAGTTACAAGTTTTGGCCCTGTTTATAGGCATGAATTTTCTCTTGTGGATTGGGCTTCAAATACAATCATAGGCCTGTTGGCTTTCCCTGTGGCCGTTAAGCCATGATTGTTCCAACAGGCCAGTCTTGCCTGCCAGGTTGATATTGTAGTTTGCAAGGCTCATGGTTGGGTAAGGCCACTAATGTCTTTTCTGCCCAGGAAGGCAGCCAGCACCCTGCCTTGCTCTGAAAGCTGAAGGTGGGAAGCAGTTTCCAGCTCGGTTCCAGCTTGGTCTCTCTACACCTGGTAACCATGGTGCATGGTGTCTTCAGCAGCAGGGTTTATCAATTAATTCTGGTGGGTAAGCAAGAGGAATAACAATAGCCTTATTGTTTTAGGGGCCTCTGGGGACTCTCCAACTGGGATATTTTGTTCAATAACTCATGGATTTTAGAACCAGCATTGTCCATACTAGCAAGATGTCTATCTTCTAACTCATGTTTTAACTATATTTTTAATTGGCTTATAAAGTAGATTTCCATATGGATTCTTCTTTTCAAATTTTTTTTTATTTTTATTTTACATGCCTTGGTGTTTTGCCTGCATGTATGTCTGTTTGAGTATATCAGATCCCCTAAAACTGGAGTTACAGATAATTGTAAGCTGCCATGTGGGTGGTTGCTGGGAACTGAACCCAGGTCCTCTGGAAGAACAGTCAATGCTCTTAAGCACTGAGCCATATCTCTAAGCCTTCAGATGGCTTTTCATATACCCTTTGTTTTGGTTAACCCTCCATCCCTGACCCTTCATCTTCCCATCTCCCCACCCCATCCCTGCTCAAACCTTCTCGTATATAGTATCTTGCTTCTCAATTTTCTTGTCACCTGTATTGTGCTGTCCCCTTTCCCTGAAGGCAACCCTCAGTAAATTTCTTTTATTCAATAGACACTGGAATATTCATGCATAGGTATCAATATTTGTACTCTAAACTATGACTTAAAATTATTCTTTGTTGTACATTATGATCCATAAAGTCCCACTGGTTTACATGAGAAAGTAAATTCAGAACACTTGCTTCATTTGTTGGCCCGTGGGGCTGTTTGCAGGGGGAGTGAAGTCCTGAGTGGATGTACATTGTTTGGCATGAACATGACCATGTTAGGTCCCCCCAAAGCCTCAAACCCACCAGGAAAATGGCAAAACCTTGCCTCCTGGTCTGAGCATGAATATTGTGCGCGTGCAGAAAATGCCCAGTGCCTTCTCCATCCCCTTATGCTTACAGCCTGAAGGCTGCACCCTACCAAGATCAGCTCAGCCTTGACTGGCCCCACACCGTAAACCCTGCCTCTTTGTTTACCTGTTTAGAATAAACATACTGAACTTCTGGGGTGCATGGCTCCTCTGTAAGAGAGCCGAGTTCACTCAAGCCAGCTTTTCTGTCTGTGCGTCCTTATATGTTTGCTTTTCTTCATTCTCTCACCACCCAAGTCAGAGCCAACCCTGGAGCTATGCTGGAAACAACAGTTGCAGTTTTAACAAAGATCAAATGATAGTGTCTCAAATAAAACAGGGTGTCTCTTATGGAAAAGAGACAAAAGCAGGGCAGGGCTTCCTTCCATTGTGTTGCTCTGTCACCCCCAGTGCTGCCGTCACCCCTATGTACCCTTGTGCCAAGCTGCAAGAAAAAGAGAGTGCCAAGAGTGGCAGCTGCTATGTAAGCATCTCCAATTGGCCAACTCCAAGCCACTTAGTCAAATCTACCTGCAAAGGACCCTGGGAAATGTAGTCTGTAGAGGTAGCCTTAAGCTCAGTTAACAGATTTTGCTATTATTAAAAGGAAGTAAAGGACAGGAGATAAGAGGCAAACAACAGTCTCTGTCCTAGTCAGAGTTTAGTGAGAAAGTTTTTTAATTGTTTTGGAAAAGAAAGAAAGAAAACTCAGATTTTCAAATATCAGGTTTTTCAGAACTGCTTTATTTGCAAAAGGGAAACATACAAGAAAATACCGAAACTGTTCTCCATAACTGTAACATAGACTCTGGGTTTTGAGCTGTTGCACATGGCTTACTTATAGTGATAGAGCCAAAGAAAGCTTCTCTATTAAATGTGGCAATCACATGTAGCGTTCATGTTATTGTGATAACCACTCTTTCCAATAAAGAAATTGTATGAATTAATTTTTTATACATTTGCCACACAGTAACTTAACTATACATACTTAAGAGTATGGCATCTCAATGTATGTACTCGATGGGAGAGATAGCATGTATTAAGTATACCGTTGTTCAGAATTTGACTGTCTGCTGCAACCCTTATGTTCTCTTGTCGGAGCAGAAAAGACCGACATGCTTGTGGTATGTGACCCACAGATGTAATGGCAGGGGTCTAGGTAGCAACAGGAGCAGGGACGGCCTGAGCACAGGAGTCATATTGGAAGGAGAAGCGGCTGGCAGGATTGTGTTAAGCCTCCCTCCATGTCAGTCGGTTTAATATGGTAACTCTGTAGTCAGAGCTGCTCCTTGGAGCCCAGGGTTCATAAAAAGTGTTACTGGCCTTTGCTGATCCCAGTTGCCAATGGTAAGGAAAACAGAGCCTTGAAAGCTCACATTGATGGGAGCAAAGCTGGAGCTGGGGTCAGCCCAGCGCCCCAGCTCCTCCCCGCCTGACAAAACTGAACAGCTATTCATGGCTGCTGGAGGGCTTCCAAGCTGGGAGTGTAAATTTACGTGTATCATCCTTGCAGGGGAACTGCGCAGTCCCCAGCGCCTCCTTGCTTGATTCGGATCGACTGTTTATTTGTTTAGTCCTGTAATGATATTATCCACAGGGCTCGAGTCACACCGGGAGGATGAGGAATTCCTGGAGGAGGGAGCCCATGAGTGTTTATCGCCCTGTCAGGCCTTCACGACAAAAGACAAAAGTTGCTGTAATGTGTATTCCCACACATGCACCCATATGGACAATATCGGGTGTAGGCGTTGATGAAGAAAAAGGCTCCCCAGAAGTCAAGGTACCAGCTACGTGACTGACAATGTGGAGGCATGCTCTCCCAGGGAACCTCTGACTAAAACCCCACCCTCCAGAGCTGGAATAGATTCTGAGGTGTTATCCATACCAGAGGAAACAAAGAAGTCTAGCTCTGGCCTGGTTCAGGCCTTGTGCCTTTTTTTTTTTTCCTTTTTCTTTTCAGGCCCAGTGGTTTCTGTTGCCTTAGCCGAAGACTCTAGACTTCTCATGGTGCACATTTGGTGGGAGCAATGATTTTCTTTCTCCTCAGCACATCTATTAATAACTTCATTTTCATGCGGTTCTTAACTCCCAAGGCCAGGGCTAAGCTCATCTCTCCAGAATCATACCTGCCACCAGCTAAAATGTACTGCCAGTTGGTTTTTGGTTATTTTTCTGGAAGCTTGCACCCTGAAAGCCTTTTCTAGCTCAGGAACATGCCATCCATCCAAGAAATACATACTCAACTGGAAAGAACAGGCCAAATGAACCAATAGAGCCAGCCCCACACTCGGCTGGCTGGGACACAGGGTTCTACTCATGGGCAGTTGTGCCCAACTGCGGGTCTCCTGTGGATCTGCCACATGGACGCTGCCATCACACAGTGTGACGGGTGCCACCTGCGGGTCTCAGGCAGCTCACTAATGCCAAGGCAGCAGAGGGCACTGGAAAGTAAACACAAGTAGGATGGATAGCTGCCACAGGCCTTGAGAAACAGCGCTGGAGAAACACCCAAACCACCCCCACCATGATGCCAGACTGCCAGAAGCCAGGGAGGAATGGGCGGGCTGGCCAGGAACCTCAAATGGCCTAGGCTCACTTTGAGTCATGAGGCAAGGTGACCGTAGCTAAGTCAAGAATAGTAGTTATCTCAGGAAAGAGCTGTTCCTGGTTCCCAAACAATGAAGATATTTTCAGGATGAAGGCCGTGGTAAGGAATCTGGAGAGCCCCACCCATCTCCTTGGCACTGGTCACTATAGCAGCCCCATCCAACCCGCACAGATTCCCTCCAACCTCTATCTAGTGAAAAGCTGAACTGCCTAAATGTTATTATCGTTTGAACAATGGGATACAGACGGAAAATGCTTAGCAAGTGAACTGCAGGCCCGTTAATAATCCCTCCGTTGTCCTGGATTGCTGGAAAAGGCAGTGGTGGTCGAGGGGTAGAGGCTGCTGTGGTTAAGTCCTGGGCTCAGGCTGGTACCCACCAGCCTCCGAATTGCCTTTCTCAGTTCACCTACGTGGGAAAGAAAATCTAGAACAATTCCTTCACAGTGCTTACGGGGTACGAATAGGAGGCAGAAGGCAGAGCAGTGGGAATTTGCCCTGGAACAAAGCAGAACATATTAAACAGAGGGGTTGGAGCAAAAGCAGCCTATAGACAGCCAGAGTGTTTTTCCTGCCCGGACCTGTGTGCTCTGTACAAACACAAATAGCTCCCTGCCTGCAACGGGATAGAAAGCTCCCAACCATGAATGAGTTCCCTGCCACCCCCCCCCCTCGTAAGGGTGCCTGGCCCTGCCAAAAAAATCATTTACAAATAAAGAACTCTCAGAAATGTGCCCTACCTTTGGCCAAAGAGGAGAACCTCTTTGCCAATAAATATTTGGCCAGGAAAGGGGGAGAGAGGTCAAGAGTCACCGAGGGAGGGGGCCAGTGGCCTGGGTTTGTTTGCATTGCCCGGCCAGAGCGGGAGCAGCCGGGCGCAGCTGACCACGGGTACAGATAGGTTAATTTCCACATGGAGCTGCAGAAACCCTATCCGCGGGTTGCGAAGCGTGGGTCAGCCAAGGCATGTTAATCTGTTTAGCATGTGCGCCGCACGGAGGAGCCAGACCACCGGGGCGCAGGAGGCGCGGCCGTAGCCGCAACCGCAGCCGCAGCCGCGCTCCTCCGGGGGAGTTAATAAAGAGCTTAAGGCAAGTAAGTGTATCGAGCTTGCGCGCGGCTCCGGTCCGGCGGCCTCGGGGAGGGCGAGGCTGCCTGTGGCCGGCGATCGTGTCCCACAGTCCTAGGAACCGCGTGGAGCGAGCCCGGCGCCCGAGCCTCCCGGGCGCCCGCGGCCCGGGCTCCCATTGAGCGGGCCGGGTCGGGAAGCGCCGTGGCGGGGAGGAGGGGAGCGAGGGCCTAGCCATCTCGAACATTTTTAACTAATCAAAATATTTGCTGATGAGTATTTATTTTTACAAGAAGTCGGTTTGGCTGGAGACCTCCCGAGCAACAATATGGGCTGCCGTATTAGGTTTATGCCCCAGCCAAGTGCGGTTGGGCTTATTGAATCTGGGCGCACGGAGATCACTCGCTCCGGACATGTTTCTGTGTTCTAGAGAAGGCACTTTTTCCCAACACCATCTTTCTGCAGATGTCCCTCAGAACACAACCACATGTCCCCCAAAGCTCGGGAGCTTTCTTGTATTATGTTTGGGCTGAATGAAAAGATCGCACGCCCTTTCCTGTCCAAGTCAACAAAAGAGAAGAAGAAAGAAAGAAAATTCAGTCTTAAGAAAGGGGGCCAGAGCCGAGAGATCCCAGAGTAAGAACAAACAGCACGGGATTAACACAGGCTGAACCCCCCCCCTCCCACACACACACACACATACCCCCCTTGGTCCCCTTTAAGCTCTTCCTTCCTCTTGCTGGTCCTCTCTCAAAACTCACCCAAGAAAGCCCCATTTCAACTTTCCCCCAGTAAAGTTGTTGAGTTTGATCCAAAAGTGATTAAACAGCTGCTGCATTGAGTCATTGCAAAGCCACTGGCCACTGTCTAGGAAAAACCGAGAAGCTTAAGTCAATGGAGGCCTGACAATGGACAAATGAGGGTTCAGAGGAAACAGTAAAGATGCCTGGGAAACAGCAGGCCATAGCTCCCTACTGGTTAATAACGAGAACTGGGTGAAAATATCCTGGCTGGTGATGGCGTTATTAAGAAAATGGCACTGGGTTGGTGTGATGGCTCAGAGGGGAATACCATTAGCCACCTAACCTGACAACCTAAATTCAATCCTGGGCCCCATGTGGTGGGAGAGAACCAACTTCCTAACAAGTTGTGCTCTGTAGCATGTGATGTGTGCATTGCGCGCGCGCACACACAATGTTTTATAAACACGGTATTGCTGGGGGTGGGGGCAGGAGTTCCCCTCTGCCATCCTCTATGACATCCTCAGCCACTGTCTGCTGAAGTGAGCTTTTCAGTGGTGTAATGTTAGGCAAGAAAATGAGGTTGAGCCAGACTGCCTTGGTGAGGAGGTCACTGCCAGGAAATGTGGACGAGCTGGCATTGAAATGCTCAAGCTGGATCTGATCAAGAAGCAAGTAAATTTATCCCAGGTGAGAAGACGTCTCAAGTACAGGATGAGATCAATCAACCAATCGATCAATCGATCGGTCACTGCGAAAGCACAGTGGAACACGCATCTGCAGCCGCTGGGATCCTAAGCGAGCAATCACTGGGAAATGCAATGTGATCACTTCCAAAAGCAAGCAGAGTGGCGGAAATGAAAGTTAAATGAACAATTAGGAGCCATGAATCCGTGTCTCCCTTCACTCTCTGTCAGAAGCTGTTTCTGCAGTTTGGGAAGCCACCAGTGAAGGCCTCTGATCTAGGTCTCTTCCCTGTGGATATACCCTTCAATTGCCTGGTTTATGCTAATCTTGATTACATTGACTTCATGACTGTTGCCACCTGGCTGTTGTTGGTAGACCCATTTTTGCCCTCCCAACTCAAAACTAAATTGTCTACGACTCTGAGAAACGTGGAGGGAGACTGTGGCTTCTTTCACTCAGAGAGATCCGTGGCCTTGAGTTTTAAAAAGGAGAGGAAAGACCTAGTGAAAAGAGCCTGCATTTCTGTTATTTGAGAAACGGTTGGCCAAGATGAGGGAACTAAGGAAAGCAAAGCTTTCAAACCAGGCAAGAATCACAGCTGTGCAATGTAATGCCTTTGGAATCAACCAAGAGAATAGCTCTGATATTTCAAACTCAGATTTCCATGAGTCGGCAACCTTTGACCCTGCCACTCAAAAAGAAAGAAAGAAAGAAAGAAAGAAAGAAAGAAAGAAAGAAAGAAAGAAAGAAAAAAAGGAAGGAAGACATCATTAGTGTCTGGTTTCCAGTGGACCTGCACAAGTGCCTGCTTTTTGGTGGCATCTTTGCAGGCTGGGCCCAAGGCTCCATCTCCTGAAAAAGCGTCTTATTTGGCCCAGGCGTCTATAATACAAATGCATAGACTGGGTAGTGTAAACCTCAGGTGCTTCCTTCTACAATTTTAAAGTCCAGAAATCAAAAGTCAGGTATGGAAAGATTTGGTGCCTAGTGAGGACTCTCTTCTGCCTTGCAAAAGCCACCTTCTTTCTGGGTCCCAGGCAGTGGGCCAAGCAAGCTCTAACAGGTTCTGCTTCTTAAAAAGGTTCTGATCCCATCATTGGCCCTGCCCACATGAGTTCCTCTAAGCCTTATTATGTCCCAAAGTCCTAGCCTCCAAATTTCATCACACTGAGGATCAGGATGAAAGAATGGGGACAATGACCCAGCCGGATGGTGATGGTGATGGCGGTGATGGTGATGGGCAGTGGCAGTGCACACTTTTAATCTCAGCACTCAGGAGGCAGAAGCAGGCAGGTCTCTGAGTTCAAGGCCAGCCTGGTCTACAGAGCAAGTTCCAGGACAGCCAGGACTACACAGAGAAACTCTGTCTTGAAAAACAAAACAAAACAAAAGGAATGGGAAAGATGCAAGCATTCCATCTATAAGAGTGAGGCACTCCTGTGTCAGTGGGATACATTCATAGAACTGGAGACAAAGGACACTGAATGACAAGTCCCATTCCATCTTCAAGGCTCAAAGTGAGGTCCTGCAAAAGACTCACCTCCCCTTTGACACTTTATCTTCCCTTCTTAGAGCCCCTTAATCCTCCTTAGTATTTTTACAGCACTTATTTTGCCTCCTAACTTCTAAAATGGTATGTCAGCAATGGTGTGTGCTAGGCTACCGTGTGTGCTAAAACAGAACAGCTAAGATTAGGCAATTCGTGAGGACAGAACATTGTCTCTCCACAGTTCTAGAGACTGGGAATCTAAGAGCAAAGCCCCAGAAAGCATGGGCATCTGGTGATGACATCACACACATGAGAAAGAAGCGAAAGTGAAGGTGAAATGTCTCCACCTGAGAAAAACCCACTCCCTTGACAACAAGCCCACTCTGGCTGTTGCATCTTTAGTCTGCATATGAACACAGGTCCATCATGACCCAAACACCTTCCATTAAGAATCCACCTCACACTGTTGCCCTGGGCACTAAGAATCCAGTTCTTGGCGCTGAAGAGATGGTTCCGTGATAAGAGAGCCCTTATTGCTCTTGCAGAAGACCTGGGTTCCCAGCACCTACATGGCAACTTGCAAACACCTGTAACTCCATTTCAGGGGTTAGGACACCCTCTTCTGCCCTTCATCAGCACTCTGCTTGAATATGGTACATGGATGTGTATTCAGACAAAATATCCATCTACATAAATAAAAATGAATAAACCTTAAAAATATAAAAGGAATAAAAAGACTCTAGTGCTTATTTGGGGAGGAAAACCTTTAAATCACTGCCAGTGATGATAATGAGATGATGTTGACAATGTTGACACTGATTCGGACTGTATCATGTGACACTATTTTGTATTCACAGTGTTACATAGTTGTCAAGATGCACCTGCAAGGTAGATGTTCTTTTTTTGTCCACTTTACAAGTGAGAATACTAAGACTCAAGGAGATTAAATAACTTCTTTGCCAGGTTAATTAGTGGCAGAACTGGTGTCAAACCATTATCCTCTATCAATATTCCCAAACTTGTGTTCTTAAACAATAGAGTGTCATAAGAGTCCCCTTTGAACACAAAGAGCCCCCTCCCCAGTGTCTGGGGATGATGAGAATGTAAAAGTTTCATTTCACTGCCCTGGAGTCAACATGTTTTTAAACAGAAACCTTAGTGCTTTGGGCGTCAACATGTTTCTCACTACATAGAACTGTATTTCCCAGGTCTCCTGAATATGTCAGTTTTTGTGTCCCCTTTCTTTTGTTTTCCCGCCCTTCCTCTCCTCCTTCCTTCCTTCCTTCCTCCCTTCCTTCCTTTCTATATTTTATACGCTAGGTAAATGCTCTACCTCCGGACAACATTCCCAGTCCTTTCTTTATTGCTTTGTTATCTTATGAGACAAGGTCTTGCCAAGTTTTCCAAGCTAGCTTTAGATCCACATAGTAGCCCAGGAAAGCCCTGGATATGTGATCCTCCTGCTTCAGCCTGGGATTATAGGTCTGTGCCATAGACCTGGCTTTCCCTCCTTTCTTTTAAATCCAGGTCTCGTTTTGTCCCTTCTACTTAGATTCTGTTGTGATCTTCCCAAGTCCATTTCATTCCACTTGCTGCCAAAAGGGTGACTGTTAGCTTTCCTTTTCACATACTTAGTGTGCAACGCCTGCGACAGCAGACTAGATGTCTTGGTTGCTTTTCCATCACTGTGCAGATATCATGACCAAGGCAACTTATAGAAGGAAGCGTTTATTGGGACTTACAATTTCAGAGGGTTAGTAAGAGTCTATGACTATTGTGACCAGGAGCAGGCAGGCCAGAATGTTGCTAGAACAGTAGTTGAGAGCTTACATCCTGATCCATAAGCATGAGGCAGAGACCTAGAAGTAACTTGGGATGGAGTGGGCTTTTAAAACCTCAAAGCCACCACCCCCCACACTGACAAACCTCCTCCAACAAAGCCTCACCTCCTAATCCTTTCCAAACAGTTTCGCCAATTGGGGACCAACCATCAAATATATGAGCCTATGGGAGCTGTTCTCATTCAAACCACCACACGAGAAAAAATGTGCTTGTTCCATTTGTGTCTCTAAACAGTCTAAGTCTGAGCTGGGACTGAAGCTCGGTGGCAGAGGACCTGCCTAACATAAGGACCCGAGTTCAACTCTCAGGACCAGAAAATTGAGTAAATAAATATTAAAAGTTTTTAAAAATTAAGTTAAAAGTAAAATGAAGATGATGTGCATTTTCTTTTAGTGTTAGTTGTATAATATTTTTGCACATATCTTTGTAAGTTGGCCATGTTCATGCAGTGCCCACAGAGGCCAGCAAAGGGGTCAGAAACCGTGGGACTGGAGTCACAGGTTATGAACCGCCGTGTGGATGCTGGGAAGCCAGCTCTGCAAGAGCAGTCAGTGCTCTTAACCATTGAGTCATTTCTCCAGCCACTACAGAGGTATTAAACAAGCAACAACAACAGCCAAACTGAGACTTATGCAAAACTGAGTTTCCCAGACCCCATGAGCAGGTAGAGTCAAACAGAAAGGTAACTTCTGAAGAGTTTCGGAGGAGAAAACACAAACCTTCAAAGTACTAAGGGCCCTGACTTCACCCTGTGATGATCCTTGGTGTAAGGAAAGAGATGCCAAAGGAGAAGGAGCAGATGAGACATTTTGGTTAATTCAGTGACCTCAGACACGAGATGGAATACCAGTTTACTGTTTCAGTGCTTAGTAAACACTAAGTTACTACCAACACTAAGTTAGTACCAACATGAGTGTGGTGGGTACCTTGAGGGCCTCCGAGGACGCAACTCAAAGAAAATGCTTTTCTCTCTATTTTCCTTCCTTCCTTTCTTTCTTTCTTTCTTTCTTTCTTTCTTTCTTTCTTTCTTTCTTCCTTCCTTCCTTCCTTTCTTTCTTTCTTTCTTTCTTTCTTTCTTTCTTTCTTTCTTTCCTCCTCTTCCTCCTCCTTCTCAAATATGTATATGAGTGTACATATTTGCAGAGTAATAATTTGGTGGTAATTTGTAAGGTGATTTCTTGTTACGTATTATGTATTTATTATGGGGGAGCAGTTAAGGGCTGTGTATGGCATGTGAAGGCCAGAGGGGCATTTCTCTCCACCATGTGGATGCTAGGGATCAAACTCAGGTCATCCGTCTTAGATGAAGTGCCATTCCCCACTGAGCAATCTTGGTGGCCATAAAACATTGTAATTTGAAATATGTAATTGATGTATAATAATTAAATCAGGGTGATCCTCATCTCCCCCTCCTCTCTTCTCTGTTTTCAGTCTAGCCAGAAATTCTATGATGGCACAGCTGGGCCTCAAACTTACCTCTGCCTCCCAAATGCTGGGATTTAAATCTTCTTAATATTTATCATTCCTCTGTATTTGAACTTCCAAATTTCTCCCTTCTAATTCTCTATAATTATATGATAGATTGATAAGAACTATATCCACCCCACGTGCTGTGGGACAGCAGAGAGGCCTCTTCTTAAGTTTCATTGCCTCACCGCATAACCCCAAAATTATTTTTTTTCCCAAATAATGTGCCTGATGAACCAGATAGCTTTCAAAGCATAATGGACCCATGTCGTTTAGATAAGCCATCTGTCTGGTGTTCCAGATGGAAAAGAAGATCAACTACCTCGCGATTCCTCAAACAGCAGGTGCCCTTACGTGGGCCAGACTTGCCTAGAAAGGAGACCAGAATGACGCAGCCCAATGAGTCCCCCAGGCTTCACGTTCTAAAAATGTCTCCTTAAATGAGTCCAAGAAGTTGCTTCTGAAATCATAAATTCCAAAAGACAGTGAAAGTTGCAATCACAAGGGGTAACAGAAGCCAAACACATTAGGAACATGTTCCTGGAGCAAACAGCATAATCCCGGACACGCGGGAACACATGGTTTGCCTCAATCATGTTTCATTTAGTCATCGCACTGAGTGCGCCGTATTTCTCTCTGGGTGCAAGAGTGATTGATTTCCTTGGGAGAATTGTTTGTAAGAGCATGGAAGTTGCCAAGGCAAACACGTTGGAGGGAAGTGTGGAGAAGGGGAGTGAGAATATTTGGAGTAGATCTGGCCTGGGGAAGTTCATGCAGAGGTGAGACAGTGAGATGTAGAACAAATAAAAACATTCTGCACACTTCATCTACATAAATTATGTTCAGAAATCCACTCCATGTAGACATTAGCTGTGCAGCTACAAGCCTCCCAAGTGCACGGCTAGAATGTGGGCACAGAGCCAGCTTTTAAGTGAATGATTTGTAACTTTTCCTCCATATAAATTAATCTGTTCGTATTTAAGTTGCCCTGATTTTAATCCAGCGAAGTCATGTAGTCTTTGGGAAAAATTAAAGAAGGAGCCATCATTTACCATCCTTTATGATAGAATTCTGTTACGGGCTTATGGACAGATTCGTTTCAAGATATGTTGACGGGACACAAAACATTCAGTGTATTTCCTGTGGTCTTTTTCTCTACTATAAAAAGAAACCTCTCCAAAAAACGATACAGCATGATTTTTAGTCTTGCAAATTTGAACCATCTCTTTGGATCATTTATATGTTTACTATTTCCTTGAAGACAAACTTCATTTAGTTCTTATCTGCCTTTAGGTATCAGCTTCTAGGAGATGCAAAGTGCAATAAAATACTCACTTGGGTACTTTGATACATGTGTGTGTAGCTTGGTTTTGTTGTTTGTTTCGGTTATGTTCTGGGACAGGCTTGCCCTGTAGAGCCCAGGCCAGCCCCAGTCTCCCCAGTTCTGGGATAACGGGCATTTGCCAGGAGAATAGTTCTGTACGAACATCACGACAAAAATGGAACTTTGGTTTATTCTATTTGGATTTTGTTTTGCTTATAGCTATTCTTAGGTGTAGAGTGAGAACTAGCTATAGGATATCTGAATAAACATCTCCATTTAAGGGCTGGAGAGATGGCTCAGGGGTTAAGGACACTGGCTACCCTTCCAGAGGACCTGAGTTCAATTCCCAGCACCCACATAACAGCTCACAACTGTCTGTAACTTCAGTTCCAAGGGATCTGAAACTTTCACACCAACGCACATAAAATTAAATAAATTATTAAAACCATCTCCATTTAAGGGTAACCTATAAGGGCTGGAGAGATGGCTTAGTGGCTAAGAGTGCATGGTGCTTTAGCAGAGGACCAGAGTTTGGTTCCCAGCACCCACATCTGGCAGTTCTCAATGCCTGCAACTCCAGCTCCAGGGAGTCCACATTCTCTTTGAAACTCCACAGGCATCTGTGTGCACGCGTCCACATGCGTCCATACACATACACGCGCACACACACTTAAAAACAAAGAAATACAATCTTCTTAAAAACAAAGGAGGTTATTCTAAGTACAAAATAAACCATGTAAAACTGGAATAACAAAGGCCTGAGCCGACTGTCCAGCGGCAGCCAGCACAGCTCCCTGTGTAGAGGTGCTTGGTACTCACACTTAAACACAGCCCTCCGTTCCCTACTATCCCATCACCAGCTAGTGCCTGACAGAAGAGGAGTGCGTTTGTATCAGCTGTCTTTGCTATGTAACAGATTAATCAAAACACAGACATTCAGAGCAACATTTAATTCCTTGAAGTTACTATGGGGTCAGGAGTCAGGGTGCAGTTTGTAGGACTAAGTGTTGGAAAGGTCTCCCAAGGTCCGACAAGAATGAATTAACTCCCCAGCTCATTTACATGTTTGGTGGAAGCATTCAGTTCCTCCCTGGCCAGTGGACTGAGACTTCAGTTCTTCCGGGACTGTAGGCTCCTGGCCTCCCTTGGTGTCTCCCCGAGTAGGTCTCTAAACAGAGCAGAGCCTGTCAGCCAACTGTGCCGGTGCCACACAGCAAGAGGGCAGGATGGTTGCTTATCAGCTAGTCACATCCTATTTCTATCTTTTTCTAATTCATTGTACATAGTGATGGTTTGATAGTTTTTATAGAAACAAAATCATACAAGTAAATCACGTACTTTGGCCATATTTATCCCCCTCCTCTGCCCCATCAATGTCTTCAGTTCCTCTAATCCTATCCTGCTTCACTTTCATGTCATACATACTGTGTGTTTGTGTGTGAGCACACATACGTGTGTGTGCGCTGTGTGATCTAGGAGCCACACATACCAAGAAAAGAAGTGGGGCTGGAGAGATGGCTCAGCTGTTATGAGCGTTGGCTGCTCTTCCAGAGGTCCTGAGTTCAATTCCCAGCACCCACATGGTGGCTCACAATCTGATGCCCTCTTCTGGTCTGTGGGCATACATGCAGACAAAGCACCTGTACACCTAAAAGAAGAAATAAATAAATCTTAAAAAAAAAAAAGAAAGAAAAAGAAAACAAGTAATCCAACCACTTAATGGCCTAATGAAATGAACAGATGAGGGATAAATAGCCAATAAATGTATAAAAAATGTTCACCAACCTTAACCATCAAGGAAATTCAAATTAAAACTACACCAAGATTCCATCTCACCCTAGCCAAAATGGCTATCGTCAAGAAACCGCCTGAAAATACAGACTAGCAAGGATCGGGGGTATTTAGCCACTACTGCCAGTGAGAGCATGAATTGGTCTGGCACCCTTGGAAGTCAGTACAGAGGGCCCTCAAAACTACAACTAAAACTCTCCCACCACTTTCATGGCATGGTCATTGATGGAAGCAATTCCCTAAGACTGGAACACATTCAGAAGAAAGGGAAAATGCATAAAGGTTGTGAATACCATAAAGTGTAGCTCAGTGGAGCTACTCCAGAAACTGCTCCCCTTGTACTGGTGGCCCTGAGGGACTAACTTCCTGCTGTTTGACTGAGATATGTTCCCCATAGGCGCTCATGTTTTAACATGGTCGCTAGATGGTGGCGTTGTTTTGGAAGGCTGCAGAACCTTTTAGAGCTGCAGCCCTGTTGATGAAAGCGGGTCACAGGGTGGGGGCAGTAGGCCAAGAAAGATTTTATAGCCAGGCCCCACTTTCTCTTTTATGTTCCACCTCCTGTGGATGCAGTGTGACTAGCCAGTCTCTGATTGCTGCCACTGTGCTTTCTGTACCATGTTGGATTCTATCATCCGTAAATCAGAATAAATCCTTCCCTGCTAGGTTATTTCTTGCCAGGTATTTATTTTGTCATAACCATGAGAAAAGTAATTAACACTCTCCCTTGTATCCGAGCCTACCATCTACTCTAGGACAGTAGTTTTCATAGTGTGGATCCTGGATCAATGGCATCTTTGGGAGACTTGTTAGAGTTGCACATTCTGGGGGCTACTCTGGAGCTTCTGAGTCCTCTTTAGGAAAATCCAGCATGCTGTTTTAACTAGCCCTCAGGTGAGTCTGAGCATGTGAATTTTGAGATGTGCTGTAGGTATTGCCTTGGAAACAGAGGGAACTCTGGGAACTTCAGAGGAGAGTATTGGCTCCCTTGGAACTAGAATTACAGGCTGTTATAAGCTGCCTCGTGGGTGCTGTGAACCAAACCTCAATCCCATGGTAAGAGCATGGGACTCTCTCCTCCAAAGACCAGCACACTAGTCATGAAAGTACTACCCACATCTTCAGCATCCTCATGGCTGCTAGTGCTTTCAGCGTTAATGTCCATGGTGGTTCGAATAGGAATGGCCCCCAGAGGCTTATATATCTAATGCTTAGTCATTAGGGAGTTAGCACTTCTTGACAAAGATTGACTATGTGAGAAGACTAGTAGGTGTGACCTTGGAGGAAGTGTGTCACTGAGGCTTTAGGGTTTCAGAAGCCCAAGCCACCAGGCTCATTAGCTCCCTCTGCCACCCCTACCTCACTCCCCCATCTCCCTATTTCTCTCTCTCTCTTTCTCTCTCTCTCTCTCTCTCTCTCTCTCTCTCTCTCTCTCTCTCTCTCTTTCCCTCTCCCCCCCATCTGTGGATCCGGATGTAGAACTCACAGACTCTAATACTATATCTACCTGCACGCCATCATGCATCTGCCATACCGACAATGAACTTGAACCTCTGAAACTGTCAGCCAGCCTCAGTTATATGTGTTCCCTATTGAGAGTTGTAGTGATCATGGTGTTCCTTCACACTGACTAGATAATGACATAATAAAAACCAGGAGACATCATGTAATAGTACCTCATACGGCACATCTAGATGGGATTTTGCATGTCCCCACTCCCTTTCAACACTGGGAATTGAATGCAGAGCCTCCTGTATGCTAGGCAAGAGCCCTCTATGAGCTAGACCACCAGCCCTCAGGCACTGCTTGGCTAATCACTACCTTGGATTTCCATTTTGATAATCTAGTAGATCTCAGGCATCTAACCACACCAGGCTGATGCTTTGTAGATTTCAAGGCCAAATGGACTTGGGTTGCTTGAACAATGCTTCAGAAGAGCCCATCAACAGAGGCAAAAAGCATTCAGCTATCTGCATGTTACACTCGTTTAGAAATCTCAGTTCTCTGGGAAGGTCCTTAAACTCTATCTATGCTCAAAAACCGAATTGTAATGGGGGCCATAGAGAAGGCTCAGCAGCTAAGACCACTTATTGCTCTTACCATGGGATCGAGGTTCGGTTCACAGCACCCACAAGGCAGCTTATAACAGCCTGTAATTCTAGTTCCAAGGGAGCCAATACTCTCCTCTGAAGTTCCCAGGCTCCTAGGCCCATATGGCGCACATAAACTCAGGCAGAGTCACACACATGCAAAGAAACAAGAAAGCAATAATAATTTTTAAAATGATAATTGTTATAGTATTCTCAAAGGTAAAGGGTGGCTGAAAATAGCTAATTCTGTGTGCTAAGGCCTTCTAGCAGGAACAAATGCATACTCCCAGATAGTTAACACCACACCCATGGGTTACAACGGTTCCAGTACAAAATTCGCACTCTTTCTGGTTGTTAACTGCCCATGCAGTTACCTCTGCCCTTCTTTGTATTATTTATTTGTTGGTTGGTTGGTTGGTTTTTGAGAGTCTCCCTATGTGACCCAGGTTTGCCTTGCTTTCAGCCCTCCCACCTCAGCCTCCTGCATGCGGGGAATTGCAGACATGCATCATCACCAGGCATAGCTCCTTCTGCTCTCTATACCAGTTCCATGGTCATGCCTTCAAAAGTCTTCTACGTTATTGTAGGAAAGAAAAGAGTCTGGAGATGGAAGCTTTGGGTTCAAATCTCAACTCTGGTGGAAGCCATGTAGCCTTAATTTATTTATTTAATCTCTTTCTTGAGACAGACCAAACACATATCTCCTAGATTTGACATGAAAGTGAAAAGTAGCATGACATAAAAGTTCTTGCCATGCAGTAGCTGCTAAATAAATGTTATTTCACCCTTCCCTCTATTTACACTCCCCTAGGGCTTAGCATGTCATCCTGCACATCTCCAGTCATCCAAAAATGTTAGCGCTAGCAAAAGTCCAGGGCTGTGCCCTGGAACCCGTGGGACATTTCAGAAAGCAGATAGTAGAGCCTACACTACAATGGATAAACTCTCTAGTTAATAGTTCATGCAGAGGACATAGGCTCTCTGCTTTACTTCTCAAAATCTCCTTAGGGAGGTTCGTTCCTGTTGTTCATAGGATGTATTAGCTGTTGGCCTGAAGAGGTAACACAATTCTGTTATTGGTGTTACACCCTCAGTACTCTAAGAATTAATCTATCTATTGAAACTTCACTGTTGGAGACCGCAACTATCCCTTTGGGCATGTATGATGAACGTAAGACATACATTGTGCTGTTGAAGTTAGACAACTCTTTCTCAGCTTTCTGTTGGTATAATCAATAGAGAGTTTACTCACGGCGCCTTGGCAAGTCTGTGACCAGTGAAGGGAAAGGCCCTTGCTGACAGCTGCTCTAACTCTCCGTTAACCTGACTGCACATTAGCTGCTTCTGGAAAAGGGGCACCCATGCCGAAGTCAATGGTTCAAAGGCAAACAGCCCCCTGGTTCAGTTTGATAATGCACTTTAATTTTCAAAGGGATCTTCTAGTACCAGTTTCTTCTTTCATAAGTACAATCATATATAATTTAATAACAGGGATATATTTTGAGAAATGTATTGTTGCTGGGTGATTTTTTTCTTTGTATTAGCATAAGTGTTTGGGTTTTATGCAAACTAAGGTAGTCATGAGTCATAACTAGGTGGCTTGGTCTAATGGGGCCATGTCATTTTATGGTTCATCATGATACTGTGACTGCCCCAGTCATATATGAAATGATTGCGATTTTTGTTTGTTTTGTTTTCATTTTTATTTTGTGTGTGGTGTTAGGCCCATCTGTATGTTTGTGTACCATGCGTATGCAGTGCATATGGAGGCCCAAAGAAGGCTTCAGATCCCCAGGACCACGGTTACCAATGATTGAAAGCCCTGTGTGGGTGCTGGAAATCGAGCCTGGGTCCTCTGGAAGAGCAATCAGTGCTCTTAACTCCTGAGTCAACTCTTCAGCTGGGGAATGGTTGTCTTTTAATTATCAATTGTCAAGAATGTGTATCTTCTGCTTATAAAATGCAAGTCAAGTTTTAGGCCAAGTAAATAAGTGAAAGAATGAAGAAAGTGTGTTATTTCGAATGGAAAGACCTTTTAGGTATAGAACCCATGAATTGTAACCAGATGTCTCCTCTGATTTCACATACTTGAAGATTATAGATATTACTCTATGGAGTATAGTCAGGCAAGCAATAGTTAGCAGAGCAGAGTAAGTGTCATTCATACACATGGAAATGTAAGCTACTACACCCTCATCATGCTAGCTGGACCCCAGATGCATGAGGCTGAGATGGATGGCGGGAACTGTGTCTCATCTTTACTGTTTCACCTTTGGATAAGTAGACGAGGACAATTTTCTCCAAGTTATTCTACCCACATTGTTCATCTGCCAGATTGGTCAATTTTTTTCAGTACTCAGAATAATTTTATAGATGTATTTGCTTTATTTTGTGTGTATGAGTGTTTTGCCTGCATGTATGTATATATACCATGTTCATGCCTGGTGCCCACAGAGGTCAGGAAAGGGTATCAGAGCCCCTGACCTGAGATGATGGCTGACTGAGGGCTGCTGTTGGAGTTTCTAAGAACCCAGACCACATCCTGTGCAAGGGCAACGAAAGCTCTAGCCACTGAGCCATCTCTCCAGTCCCCAGAAAATATTTTAATATCAATAGGGTACAAAAAAACCCAAAGAATTGTAAGTTATGGCCTTACATATAAGTAGATTGAAATATGGTGGGAAATTTATAACAAATGCAGTAAAGACGGAGTTCACAAGAGTTTTTAATAGAATGTCAAATAAGTTGACAGATAATAACTCCTTAAGAATGGGGTGCATGTTTTTCACTGGGGGCAGATGAGAATAATGAAGCCTGGGCTTTCGAGCGAGACCACCTAGGGCTGGACCTATTATGCTCGTTCATCCACTTACTTGATAATGAAAAGTGGGTGTGCCTGGTAGAATGTCTGAAAGAGCCAGATGGCATGATTCCTCTAACCTGATTGGCATGTAGCTTCCCCAGAAGTATTCCATACACGTTAACTCATGTAGTCACACCACCATGACGTAACAGCATTTCCAAGGAAAGGTAGAAATCTCAGCCAGTTCTTATGTGTTGGCGACCACAGAGATAAGAGGAGAAGACACTCCAGGTATGGACTGTGACCTCAATAGTACAAAGCACAGAACATTTATTTGCAGGGCCCATTGAGACAGTAAATTTGACCCAATTATAAAGGCCCAGAATAGAACTGGACAACTTATAGCAACTAGAAAACCACTTTCAGTTTTTCAACAGAAGTGTACCAAGATAGGGACCTTTCTGGAGGACAGACATGGGGGCAAATGCCTGAAGCACTTGAAGGTGGGAGGACCAGGAGCTTGAGGTCAGCTCTGGCTACATGTTGAAACCTGGTCTCCCAAAACACAGAGAGGGTCTTGGAAAGTTAATTTGTAGCGCGTGTTGATCGATGAGCAGATTAGAAGAACTAAGAGCAGTTCAGTGATACAGGCTCTGGCATCAAGAGTAGAGAAGAAAGGAGATGGGACAAGTTTCTGCAGAACTTCCAAGCTTTGGTGAAGAACTGGCTCTCAGAGTCGACATGATGCAGGGAGAAAACAAGATTCTGAAAATGTTAAGCCCAGGTTACTAGGGAAACAATGTATTATCTAAGAAGGGAAGCGATTATGAATAGGTGCCTATCTTGGGCATGTTATGGTTGAGGCTTATGGAATGTCTAGCAGGCAGCTGAATCTGGGACCAGCGAGAGCAGAGTTAAGAGACATTAGGTCTGAAACCTGGGGCACCAAAGTGATGAAGGCTGGATGCTAGGCTGTGGGGGCATCACAGCGAGACATTCAAATCTGTTCTCCTTCTGCCAACCCCAGTTTGACCCTTTCCAGTCTACCGGCCCCAGGTGTTTTCAATCCTCTGTATCCTGTATCTTTCCATTATTCTACTCTATCAGGAAAGATATTCCAGTCATTGAGAGGCAAGGGCAGATCTCTCAGTCTGAAGCCAGCCTGGTCTAAATAGAGCATCCCAGGCCAGCCAAGGTTAACAACATTGTAAGACCCTATCAAAAAAAAAAAAAAAAAGGTGGGGAATAGGAATTGGGGGAGGTGGATCTGAGAGCCAGTCCTAAAATTACCCTTCTTCTCTCATTCTAACAATTACGTTTCTCATGGAACTTTCCCACTTTGGAGTCAATATGACAGGAATGTGTTTGGAGAACTAAATATACTTTAACAGCTAACCACATGTTTGACTGACAGGCCCCAGTCTACCCCGTCCCCATCGCTCACATGCAAGTTATTTCTCTGCACTGCTAAAGAAACTCTGGACTGTATCAGACTAGAAGAGTCCACTGCTCATGTGTATCGTGAGACTCCAACATCGCCCTCCCCCTTCATACAGAAAGCACCCTGCTGGCCCTGTGTTTTGTTTCCATATGTAAGTTCTAGTGCTTTCCAAAATTTATTGCAGACATCATGTCCTCCGAGAAGCCTTCCTTGGGCCTCCCAGATAGTAACTTCTTTTGCTGTAATCTTTTACTAATCAGTTCATATTTATATTGACGTACTCTGTGTAATATTCTAATTAGCGTGTGTGTCTCCCCTCTCCCTCCTCCAGCCAGATGTTCTGCCTTTGTTTGTATCCACAGCAACGCCCATCATGCCTGGCATACAATAGGTGCTCACCAAATGCAAGCAGGCTGAATCAGTGAGAATGAACAAGAAACCAAATATAGGTGTTTGATTTCCCCTAATTTGCTTTACTCTAATTTGCATTACTAAAATGTACTTATCTTTATGTGATCTTGATTTGTATTTTTTTTCAATTCTTATGTTATTTTGTGTGTATAATGTTGTGTAGACCTAAGACTAGTGTCACAAATTCCCAAGTTTGCCACTCCTTATAGCATTTCAGAAGGAATGGCCTTAGTTTGCTATTAATTTTCTGTGCAGTTTTATTGACTTTTTGAAGTAAAGTGCTCCTTTTTTCTCTCCAAGGATTTCTTTAAAAGTTTTGCGGAGCAAAGTCATACATTATAAATTGCCTTAATTTTTACATGAGCTGTTTCAAGCAAATCAAGAACTGAAAAGCAAAACAATCTAGTTACTAGAGGTTTTTGGATTTCTCCCACCCCCAGATACCCACGATCCAATTCTTCTGCTCAAGTTTCTTAGAGTCTGTGTGGTCCCTTCTGAACTCTAAACAGACAGGGGCCTGTCTGTGTGAGCAGGTAGATGAATGGGTGGGAGAAAAGAGGCCGTCAACTTTCCTCCCATATCTCCAAAATTAATAGGACACACGTGTGCAAAAGTGGTAAACCACTAATAATATTTAGAACTCCACAATTCCTAGTGGAAATAAAATAATACAACAGTCAAAGAAAAAAACAAGCCCCACACTTAAAACACTGGCACCCGAGTTTAGGATCTGTCTGAGACCAAGTCACTAGTAAATCGGGCTGCTTGCAGGAGGAGTTCAGATTGCTTCTATGTTGTGATCCACATACAAGTAGACAGGCTGGAGGGATGGTTGTCAGTTAAGAGCACAGACTGCTCTTCTAGAAGACCCAGGTTCAATTCCCAGTACCCACATGACAGCTCAAAACTGTAACTCCAGCCCTAGGGAATCTGATGCCCTCTTCTGGCCTCTGTGGGCATTAGACACACATGCGGTACACAGACATACATGCAGGCAAAGCACCAATACATATAAGAAAACAACAAAAAAAGTTTTAAAAGAATGTTAAATGAATGGAATCATGCAGTACCTTCCTTTCCCAGGTTGAAAGGTACAATGACTTTGAAAGCCAGTTTGTCGAGTCCAGAGTGTATTCCTTGGTGTTGTGTTCATTGCTTTGTATGAATAGCCCAGTTTTACCCATTACATCAATATGATTTTTTTTCTTTTTCTTTCCTCCTCCTTTTTTCCTTCCTTCCTTTTTCCTTTCTTCTTTGACAAATGAATTGGCTATGGACATTTGCATACATATTTTTCTATGAACATAAATTCTCCTTTCTCTGGTGTAGAGGCCCTAGTGTAGAGTGTAATTACTGGTAGGGTGGTAAGTGCATTTTTAGTATTATAAGTAATTATCTTTCAGGATGACATTATACTCACACCAGTAACATGCAAGAGATCAGTGTCTCAACATCCAGTATTTGGGAAGTATTGCTATTTTTATGTAATCACTATAATAGATATATAGTTCTCTTTTATTACTCTGTGAGTGTGAGTGAGTGTGAGAGTGTGTGTGTAAGTGTGTGTGAGTGTGTGTGTGTGAGAGTCAGTTCTTTCCTTCCATCATGAGAGTCCCAGGGTTCTAACTCCACTCATCAGGCTTGACAGCAAACACCTTTTTTAAACTGAGCAATCTTGGGGGTTGGAGAAATAGCCTAGCAGTTGGCTGCTCTTCCAGAAGACCCTAGTTAATTCCCAGCATCCACATGGCAGCTGTCTGTAACTCCAGGCCCTGGGGATCCAACACCCTCCCATAGGCATACATGCAGGCAAAACACCAATCAATACTCATAAATTATTAGAAAAATAAAAATAAACTGAGCAATCTTACTGGCCCTTGCTATATCTTGAAATAAGTGATTCAGTTTATTGTCTGATATTACGATTAACTCGGTGGAGTTAGCTTATTCTTATCCCCACACTGCCTTCCTTAGCGTGGACTCTGTGCCTTATTATAAGTTTATATTAATTCTTATATTTAAGATTATAAAACAGAATTCCCCGACTTTGAATTTACCAATGTTCAATACAAGCAGCCAAAACTATGTTTCAGGTTTTCCTAAATGATCTCATTTCTCCTATGGCACAAATAGACTATTCCTAGGGACACAATCCTTCCTGGGAGAAAGGTCTTCAAGCTGCATGCTCCTGTTTCGTTAAGGGGAGAGGGGACCACCGATGACAGCCTTACTGAGTGCCTCTGCTTTGTCGTCGGCAACACAAATTCAGGAAAAGGCTGGCTTCATGGACAGATTTCTGAGGGGAGGGGCAGTGAGGAGGACAATCACGATTCTGCAGGTTTGTTGTGCTTTTCTCTGTTTGAAGTTAACTGGTCTGTGTGGTGGCCTCCAAACAGGGTAACTGTGTTCGTTGCGAACTGAACACTTTACTTTCAAACAGAATTCAAAGCACACTTGACAGGCTGTTGCATTAAGTGCTTACATGTCTGAGATAGAACAAACTGGATGCAATTTACTTTCCCCCTCAAGTCCATGCCATTCTTTGTGAAGAGGCCCAAAGTACTTACTACTAGTCCTAGGGGATGAAACGACAAGTAGGAAAGAGAATCCAATTACGAAAGCAGCCGGTGGCTTCTGCTCTCCTTGCGGCTACCCACAATTGCATCTTGAAAATGATGTAAGCGGCGGTTGCTCCGTGTGAATAAACTATTTTTGTTTCCTCACTTGTCTTAAGATTACCTTCCTGGTTGATAATGGGGCAGGGTCTAAACTAAAGCTCCCCACTGTTTGCATCTCATTCTTACCTGTATAAACTACTTACATCCTACTTTGACTATCGATTGGGATTCGAGTAAGTGAATCTTGCAAACGTGTTGATGAAGAAAAATACACAGCGAATGATCCCATTCATATGAAATTCACAGTAGTGGAAGAGCCATCTGAGGGTGTGAAACAAGACTAGTATGGGGGGGACGTAGGTGGTGCTCAGTGTGAAACAGCTGTGGGGCTCTTCGGTCCTGTTTTGCTTTTGAATCTTGATCTAGGCACTGTCATAGGGGAGCATATCCACCACCCTGCACACTCAGGGCTTGCTCCCTTGACCATATGTATGTTAGTCTTCATTAAAATTCAGATCAACAGCTGAGATGGAAAAAGAAGAGGTTTTGTGATTTAAAAAAAAATCACAGACGGTATAGATTAGGGGCTTCTATTTCAAAGTTTCCAGGAACATGAAATGTTTGCAAAGTGTCATTTTCTCCAATGCTCTTCCCAGTTTCTTAACAGGCTGGATTTATGTTCCAATGTCATGCATATTGTAACTGTTAAATTAAAATATTGTGAGGTAGGGTGTGGAAGCAATAAAACTCTATTAAGATCAGTTTAGGCCTTTAAAAAAAATCCACAATTCCTTTCACTCACATGACATCTTTCATTTTTGTTTTTGAAGTTTGGATCCAAGGAATTCTGCACGCTGTGGGTTGACATTTAGTTAATAGCATCTTCTACCGAGGGTTCCATTTTCTAAATTAACATGATCAAGAACAGTGACCTGATGATATTTCTTTGTACATCTGGCTCTTTTTCAAGAAGCAGGGGGAGGGGTTGAAAAGTAAAAAGAGGAAGAAAGCAAGAAATCAAACTTTCTTGATCACCTTTGTTTTAGGGCAGAGTGTTTCAAATTTTTGTAAAAATATCAGACACCACCGTCTCATCAACAGATGAACCAAACCACTTTCCTTCCATACAAAAATCTGTATTAGCAAATGACTTCTGTTTCTCCTTTCTCCTTTACTTCCCTAATAACTTGCGTCTGGGATTCTTCCTATTAAGCAGCGAGAAAGATAAAAAGAAGTATGTTGACATATACAGCTATAGAGAGGGATTCAACAGCTTGCCGGAGAGATCAAGTTCGGTTATAGTTAAGATTTAGTTAAAGGTGGCTAGAGGGAAAGGAAGATGATTGAAGAGTGTGTTAAGACTCTGTAGGCAGCTGGGTGGTGG
>PVIU01003743.1:0-34078 GCA_004026605.1 Ondatra zibethicus | reverse complement strand
GCAGGGACTGGGGCTCTGAATGGCTGGGGAAGCAGGGGCTGGGCAACAGGTGGGAAGGTGGTGGACTTTTGTCTCCTGAAAGGAAAACGGCTGCACTGAAAGGGCGGAAAGCTGTGGCGCACAGGAAGGGTGTCTGCAGGGTCCCCGAACTCTCGCCATCGCCCCGGTTCCTCTAATTAAAGAGGAGATGCAGGGTGGCATTAGTTCCCAAACGTTTTAATCGAGCCTCCTTTCAATAGCTAGGGATAAATGTAGTCACTGTTACTCTGCGGTGAATGAGTCGCAAAGGCCCCCGCCCGGCCCCCAGCGTGGCCATTCAGAACTCTTTTCACAACCCCTAAGCGGTTCAGTCCCTAGGCCTAGCGACACTGCAGAGTCCTCCTAATTAGTCTAATTAGAAAGGTGGATTGATAGATGGAAAGAAGACAGAGCCGGGTCAGGAAGATGCTCAATGCTGCCAATCTCCGCTGGCTTGACGTTTATTCTCTCCAGAAAGAAAAGGCCGCCAAGGAGGAGGTTGGAGCCGAGGCTGGGCCGCAGCAACTCGCGGGCTGGGCGGTCTGTGACCCCCCGCGCCTCCCGCCCACAGCCACGGTCCGCAATGGGAGCGCGGAGTTGCAGGGCCATGGCTATCGCGTCCCTGGCTGCATCCTCAAGGGGCCCAGAACCCGCGCGCGGGAGGTCCACGAAGGGCAGCCACGCACACGTGGCAGCTCTGTGCGTCCGGACAGCGGCTAGTCCTCCCCCCTTTGGTCCCCGAAGGCTCGCGGCTGGGGGTTGGGGGAGCAGGCCTGGCGGCTCCGACTACCCGAAGCGCACAAGTGGTGGCTGCGCTGTCGCCCGCGCATTCCTGGCGGGGCGGGAAGGGAGCCGTCCGGGTGGCGCGCAGAGCACTGAACCTTTAATTAGGCTATAAATCAGACCGAGGAGTGCGGGGGAGTCTGTGCAGGTGTAAAAACAGCCGGGAGAGCTGGCCGAGCGGCCGCAGCGCCCCAGCAGGTCAGAACCTCTAGCCAAAAACATCTCCAAAGTCCGCTGACAACCAAATAAACAGCCGAGGGCCAGCCGGAGGAGCCGCGCGCTGTGCGCTCGGAGGCTGGTGGCCCTCGGGGCTCCGTTGCACTGTTGGGCCGAAGGGAGCCGCAAATTCCTTGCCTTTGCTTGCCCTCACCCATTCCGCTCTGCTTCCTGCTGCGTGGAATGTTGAACCATAAGGATTGGGGACCGCCACGCTTCGAGAATGCTGGCAACCATTGGCCAGGCCTTTGCGCGGCCCGCAGCAGTCCTTGCAGAACCAGGAGTGAGGTCCCTGAGTCCCGGGGTAGGCCCCGAGACACAAACCGCCCCCTACAGGAAAAGATCACCAGGTAGAAAGGACGATCACGAAGTAATTTGGTGCACGGCTCGGCTCGGGAGCAGAAGCCTCAAAAAACCCCAAGGAGATGTTGGCCGGAGCGACAGACCGATTCACGTACAAAAGAAAACAATACGAGTCTCGTTAGATCATTTTTCTGGACATTGTTTAAGGTATGAAAGGAATCAAATTGTTTCAAAATGTTGCCAGCAAAAATTATCCTATGTGGAATGCAACTAATCCTTTTAGGTTCCTGTCAACCGTTTCCACAAAAGGAGTCCGATTTTTCAAATCAAAGATCCAAAAGTCTTTGGGGAGAGATGTATTACACGCCAGAGCTTTAGTTACAGAATAGAATTACAATAACGACCCTCGCCCAGCAGCTCCCTAGAATAAGAGATCCCATCCCAAATATTTCTAAAGATGTGTGGGAGCTGGCTTTTCTGGAGCCCTGCTATGCGTGCAGCTGGAGGTGGTCGAGGGAAAGAGGAGGAAGGCAAATTATTAAATTCCTTAAGTAGAAAAACACAGCACCGAGTCCTCAGTGTTTTATCCTCTGTACTTCTGGTTATTTTTGAAGAAGAAAACAAAATCCAAACTGGGTGACTTGGACCAAGTTCCTTGGCGATGACAACTTTAAAGGTGAGGTAAATGTTTGAATTGCATTTCAAAAGGGGGAAAAATTGTTGGCGGGCTGTGCACCCTCAGTGAATCAAACCCTGGACTCTCTGACAGCTAACACAAATTGCACATTGAAATTTCTCAGGTGGAATTTCTTTTTATTTAAAAAGCTATTAAAATAATACAAGAAAATACTTTGCTTTCTTTTATCTGTAATAAAATGTCCAAAAGTGGGAAGAAAACAAAAGCGCCTTTGGATTTCACAACTGTCTCCGAGGGTAACCCTTCCCAGCCCTGTGTGACTGTAACCTCAGTTTGTGCAGGTCACAGTCTTGGTTCACAGTAGGGGAGGGCATGTTGGGGGGGAGCGCTGATGACGACCACCCCCCTCCCTCTTTCATTTACTCTCAGAGAAGAACTGGAAGCTAGAGACACCCAGAGATCCATCAGAAGATTTCCAAAACCGGGAGGAAACTCAGATGCCCAGCTCTCTGACTGAAAGAGTTTGACATTGTTTTACCTCAGTAAAGATATTATCAAGACAGTGCCATCCGTTTTGTAAATGTACTATTGAAATTTCTAGTAATAAAAACAAAAGTGTTCTAATGGAAAATGAAAGAATTACCTGCTCAGCCCACCCTCTGCACTGTAGTTCCCAGGCTCATTCCTCCTGCTCACTGCATGTGCTTAGGTAATTAGCAGC
Source organism: Ondatra zibethicus (assembly GCA_004026605.1). NCBI lineage: Eukaryota > Metazoa > Chordata > Mammalia > Rodentia > Cricetidae > Ondatra > Ondatra zibethicus. Next base: position 31,400 of record PVIU01003743.1, on the reverse strand, counting down.
TTGGTGTCAGGAATTCTTTAATTTGTTTCCTATATCTAAAGGGATTTGCAGTATAGCAGGTGCTCCGCAAACAGTGCAGACTAATCCTACTTTTCCACGCTTAGGGGTTAAAGAGATGCTCGTGGATAAGTGGGTAGAGAGAAGAAACAGCAAGAGCCTAGAAGAATGCGTTTAAAACATTATCCATTTGTTTATTTTAGAAGAGGCGAGAAAGTTATCAGTCCAAATACACATCTGACTGAAGAAAGGGGAAACGTCATCCCTTTTATCTTCATTATTTCTAGAAAGAACTAAGAAATGACTGATTTCAGCATGAGATAGGAAGTTTGAAGGAAAGTAAGTATGTAGACATTTATAACTCTGGGATTTAGTTATATCCCAAAGCTCAGAGATTATTCTTTTCCTTTCTTTTTTCCTGAATGAATAAGGTGTAGGAAAAAGCCTCATAATTCCTCACAGCAATATGTTCTATATTTTCCAGAGCATTGCCACGTAAATTATTTTGCTGTCACACACCATCTTCTGAGAAAAGAGGAAGAAAGAAAGCCATGCACAAGCGTGGAAAGTGACCTAACAGTTCATTTCTATGCAGCCTTTGTTCTGCAGGCTTTAGAGATTGGTTGATGATCTTCTCCCGCTCTGTGTCATCAATTATTTAACAATAGAATCTTGCGGTTATTTTTCATGCACATAAAGCTCTGCTTAAAAAAATAATGAACAATAGAGAATCGAGTCATTCTCCCTCACAAAACTCCTTTCTTGTAGACTTTTTGCAAGATATTTCACTTCTTTTTATTACTGAAAATATGTTCCTGTTTTCACAAGAATTGTTAAAATGTGCAAAGTAGGATTCATCTCTGTCCTCCCCTCTTTTTGTCTGTTATTGATGAAGTTACAAGTAAGAGAAACTCATGTGCCTGGCACCCTCTGGGTCAGTGAGATCTGGAGCAAAGCCCTGAGACCCCAGATTTATCCTCCAAGTCTTTGCAGCGGCTCCCTGCACCAGCTGGGCCCAAGACGCCACCATAGCTTGTATTTGGCTTACCAGACTAGATATCTACCACCAGTAGTAGTCTACGAACAAGAAAATTCCCTATCTTGGAAAATATCATTCTTAAAAGTAGAAAATATTCTTCCACCCCATTTCCTAACATCATACTCATATTTCCAAATTGTTTAAATAAGCATGCTAATGTTTGTGAACTGCTTTTATTGGGGGGTGCTATCTTTCAAAGTGTGGAATTAAAAACTTTTGTAAGTTACAGGTATTTAAAAAAAGAACAGCTTTTTTTTTTTGCATTAACTACTGTTCCTTGGAAAGACTGTCATAAATTCTTGATTGCATTCTGCAGCTCACAATTTCCAAGCCTTATGCAAGTCTAGCAAGTGCGCTACCACTGAGTTGCATTCCAGCCCTACTTGAGAAAACTGTCTTTTTCTGGATAGCAGTGGGCAAGGATGAACTGGTGGATAGTCTGGAATTCATCCACCAGTACTTTAGGCAGATAGGATCAGGGCTACAGAAAAAGGCTCCTGTGCTGTAGATTAAGCCTTCGAGGATTAAAATCGCTGGCTACAGAATACTACCTACAGCTAAACTGGGCAAAAAGAGCAAGGTCTTCAGGAGAGTGTATGGAGGGAAGAGGGGACACATTCTCAAGAAGAAGAAAAAAAGAACTGTTTTCTCATGTAATTACTGAATCATTCTGACTCCTTACACGATCTTTCCTTTTCAAAATAGAAAGGGTGTGGCCTTAAGGCATTTGTAAGACCTGCTTAGCAGTTTAGACTTCAACCTTTAAAAATCTACAAAAGTAGGCTGGAGAGATGGCTCAGTGGTTTACAGCACTTGTTGCCCAAGTTTGATTCCCAGAACCCATAAAATGGTTCAATTAGGTATCAGAGGATCCAATGCCCTCTTCTGGCTTCTCTGGGCACCAGGCATGGACATGCTGCCCATCATGCTTGCAAGGAAAAACATTCTTACACATAAGATAATTTGTTTTAACCTACAAGAAAAAGTGGAAGATACGGGTACACCATAATACAATGTGACCTGTTTGTGGATGTAGTCAGATAGCACCTCTCTTGTGAGCATATTTTAAAGAAGACTACTGATGTCAGAAAAAAAGAAGGAGGAGGAGGAGGAGAAGGAAGAAGAAGAACAAGAACAGGAAGAAGAGGAGGAGGAGGAGGAGGAAGAATGGTAAGGGGGACCCTAGGAGAGTGCCACATAGAGAACTGCATGGAGGAAGCCTGAAATGATTAGATGTTGATTTTAAATACAGCTAGGACAGTAGGCTTCCCATGGAAGTGGCAGGAAAGGAAGCATGGTGAGTATGCAAAACAGAAAGAATTGCACAAGAAACAAATGACTCCCTTACATTGTGACCCCTGAGCATCTTCACGTTACCACAGTGAATGGTGGTAACAAAGTGGGAACACAGCCTTGTGAATAAAATGAGGCACCAGTCGTGACATCCCCGGTAGCTAGTCATTTAGTTACCCTCTCTGAGCTTTGCTATCTGGTTTGTAAAGCAGAGTCCAGAGTGATTCTTTTTCTCAATATTTCACAGAGAAATCTATCAGGCTCCTTTCAGAAGACCCTGGAGGTCTGGGGGTATAGCTCAGTGGTAAAGAGCACTTGCCTGGCATACCTGAGGCCCTGGGTTCAACATCTAGCACTGCGAACAAATAAAATCTTAAATTTTAAGAGATTATTCCTGAAATATTAGTGAAAATTTTTCTTTAAAAATCTAATGCTAGCCAGGCAGTTGTGGTGCACACCTTTAATTCCAGCAGAGGCAGGCAGATCTCTGTGAGTTCGAGGCCAGCCTGATCTACAAAGCTAGTTCCAGGACAACCAGGGATGTTTGTTACACATAGAAACCCTGTCTGGGTGGGTGGGGGGGTAATCTAATGTTTGCCGGAATAAGAAAGGGAATCTCGGTGTGCAGATAAAATCTGCTTCTTGATCAGGGATGAGCTACATGATGTATTCAGTTGGATGGAAAGTTACTGGGATTTCCGAATTCTTCTATTTGTCTATTACACTCTCAAAAGTTAGAGTACCTCAAAATAGGTGTTGCTTCGTTTTGCAGCTCAGATGGCCCCAGACTCTACATGCTGAGTCAAAACACTTTGTGCGGTTAAGGTATCAGCATGTACTCTATGACTATCACATCAGCTTCTATATCCTGTCACACCTAGAGGTTCAGGCCTTGGAAGGAATTTTCTGGTTGTCTTCTGTTCTTTGCTAGGCTTTGCTTGTTGATGACCAGGGGAGTTTCCCTTGGCAGAGAAGCTTCTAGAACTTCAGATGGGTAGCAGTGAAAAGCAGCCTGAGCTGGTCCCAGGGAGAGCAAGACCTGATGATCAGAGAGATATGATAAGCAAAGAATCAGCTGAAAAGTGATTCAGTTGGGGAAGTATAAGCCGTGGCAGCCCAGCAGCTGGCCAGGATCCTGTCAAACGTAGGGGATCCAAGTTGGCAGCCTATTTATTGTTAAAGTCGAAGGGCTAGATTTTACACCAAACATGTTTACACATTTACGTTCGTGGCTCTATAAACACACCACATTTCACTGGCCATGACATCAAACACGTTTACCAACAAAAAACATATGCCTAATTACAAAATCATAGAGGGGAAGAGGCAAGAGGCAGCCGATGGGCAATGAGCGTGAATGCCTGTGTATATGTGTGATTCAGCTGCACCAGGCAGAGACGTGAGAGAGGACAAGGCTGCCCTGGGTCTGTCTGGGTATGGTTCAGTTCTAAGGGGTGTGTATGGGAGTGTGGAGGATCTTAGTATTCCAATTAAATGCACACCGAAGCCCCCTGAAGAAGCCAGATGAGACCAGATGTATCCCTGGGAAGATGTCTGATTTGGGTTGAGTTTGACGGTGACAGTACCCTTTCAGTAGTCCTCACATGACTTCTCCCTGTCAGGAGTAAAAGCAAGGGTGAACAGAACGTGGCTAGCAGAGAATTTAAAAACATGATCTAGAGTTCTTGATTCTTAGCTGTGGGTGAAAGGGTCAAATCCTTCTTACCCATTAGCAACCTGTTGTGAAAACACCTTTAGCAGCTCCAAGCTAGGTCCTCCCTCAAGCAAAGAAAGCTGAGTCCTCAAGAGGAAAACAAGACAGGAACAGCCTCAACCAGTGGCCTCAGACAGTCTTTAATAAATGGCAGGGGCTGGTATCCCATCAAAATAATCACCTTCCATCAGAAAGAGCATTCCCCGGGCTATCCCTGCCAGCAGGGCACAGGAAGACGTGGGTTTCTGGAAAAGAAAATCTTTGAGGTACAGAAGCCTTTTCCTGTGATGCATGCTCACTCTAAGAGCTGGGGGGGGGGGTACACACACGGACGACGACAGTGCCTGTATCTAGAATTCCAGTTCCATCTGCAGCAAGTTTGCGCACAAGAGGGCTGCTGGGCAAGGAACGAAGAAGCATAGGTAGGTGTATACAAAGATGCTTCAGTAAGTAAATGATGGGGAAAGCTCTCCACAGCCTTCATCTTCACTTCCTTGGTTACTTGTTTCTTTCGTTCCTTCCTTTCCTCCTTTCTTTCTTTCTTTCTTTCTTTCTTTTTCTTTTTTAATAAGAAAGGAAATGCCTCTTAAATGTGTGGGGTGGGAATGGAGAGGAAACCGGTCGTCGAGCAGAAGCACTAGCTTTTTATTTTAAAGAAATAAAATAATTACCCGATAGAGAAAGAAATCAACCAAGAAGCAGTCTGAGGTCATGACACCATGTGTGGTACAAGGAGCAATTCAGCCCATAAGGGCTTCATTACCCCCGCAATAGATAACATTTGGCTAGATCTAGCTGCAGATTAAATCCCTGCAGCACAACAGAGCCTTCAATGGAGAGGCTCCTTTTTGTGTGGTCCTGCCTCGGGAGCTGCCTGAACCATTAGCCCCAATATATCCCTCTCCCCATTAACTGCAATTCCCTCCCGACTGCGCTTCGGTCATTTGTCTCCAGGCTCTACGGGGGCGTTTGATGAGTAAAGAAACAAGGAAAAGGAGAGAAAGGCGTCGGGTTAATGAGTTGTAGCAAATCCACACTTTGTAGTCGGGAGGAGGAGAGCTGGTGGCCAATGTTTGTCCAACTGGTTTATTTTTCCGAGACCCAGGCTATTGAGGAAGGCTTGTTCGAGAAGCCTTCTTGCCTACAAACACACAAACATCCTTCTGTTTGCCTTCAAAGAAAAGGGGGACCAGCGCTGGATTTGCATGCGAATGAGGAGCCCCAGGAGGAGACATCCTTGCCCATCAAAGGCCTGGGTAGCCCGGCTTCCTTTGTTCCAGCACCTGCTTGCCAGCACAGCCCGGCGGCCCACACTCCAGGCTCACCCATCCAAGGCCCGTGGTCCAGTCTTCGCTCTATACCCAGCCTCTGCCCCGTACCATTATGAGCCTGTTCCTCGTGCTAGCCCTCGCAGGGATGTACTTGCTGAGTAGGTAAAGCCCATCGCATACACCCAAACCTCAGAATGGAGGCTGAACCTAGTGGAAAGCAACAGAGAAGCAGGCAGCCCTCACTGCACCCTGCCGGATCAAAAGCGGGTTTGCTGTCTGCTGCCCTAGACGGTGACACCTGGGAGCCCAGCTCAGGGACCCGAGGGCCAGGACAGGGTCACCCCGAGCCTTGTGCACTGACAACCTGGGAGGCAGAGCTCCTCTTGGCAGTTTTTAAAGGTGCATAATCTGAAGAAAAGACGTGGCTGCGATTCCTTGCTTTGGGGCAGCTACACACTCATCCTAAGAGAGAAAAAAAAATCTCACGGTTTTCTTTTTGACTCTCTTGCAAATCTAAAAGTCTGTTCTGTGCGTTGCTCAAGTCTACAGGCGAGCCTCTGTACTTATATGTCTTTGGGTCCCGCCTAAAAAAGCCTCTATAAAGGTGCTCTTGGGGATGCAGAAGGTCTGGTCTGCTCTCTTTAAAGCTATGATAGAATACAAGAAGTCTTTGCATGTAAAAATCTTCATTTACAATTAGCTAGACATTTAGTGGTACGTTTCACTGTGATTTTTTTTCTCTAACTTCTTCTTTACCTTCCTCTACACAGCTCTTGGGAGGGGGCACATAACTTTCATCTTGAGATTTTTGAGTCTTTTCCTTCCTTGGATACCTCAGAGGGACAAGTGTGACCAGTACTGGCCTATAATGTACATGTCATGAATTGGATAGGTTAAATCTGTGGGTCTTCAGATACCATAGCGTTCACATTTACCCACATTTTAAAGAAACTGAACAAACAGATTCAATGTCCACTGCAACCTGCTGACCCAAAGCATTCAAATTATGTGTTACAGATGCATCGGCTATCAGTAGAGCTCACGGAACCATCTGGACTCATCGAGACTAGCCTTGGCTTCCTAAGGAATTAGATGGTGAATATAATCAGCAATGAAAGACTTAAACTTTGAAAAGAGATGGCCTAAATCACCCAAATTGTTTATTTGGTTCAATAAATACCCACGGTGCTCTCATCTAGAAATCTTTGAACCATATACTCTGCTAAAGATGACAACTTCTTGGGTTATTCATTTAAGCTAAAATTTCAGTAAAATTGCCTTTGTGCTCAGAACTCAATTTGTGCAGTTCCTGGACTCACTTTTATCTTAAACATTAGAACTCTCACATGCAATTCAAGTTATAAGTGCAAATACTTCTATCCAGGACTTTTAACACTTTAAACAGATAATCTGTGCATCTCCTTTTGTTTTAAAATTTTAAACTAGAAACTGCCTCTGCCTGCATTGCTTCCATTACTGTTTTACGACTGTTGAGCTTTGTGTGTGTGTGCGCGTGCACGCGTGTGTGTGTGTGTGCTGAAAAGTGAGCAGAAATTAACTTGAGAATTTCAAAAATAAAATCAAACACTTCTATTAAATTATCGTAGGGTGACTACAACTTCAACTTAAAAAATGTCTTGTTGATCTTTAAGATGGACAAGGCTTAGGCTTGTAAATATCTAGCAAAGTAACTGCTTTCACTGGCAGTCACGAGAGAAATAAGTTCTGACTTGGAAAGTTTAAATGAAAAGCTATGGCATCCTGCTATCGTGGCTGTGTTAGGCTTTCTATGGAATACTTGATTCTGTACTGAGTTTAGATTTATCTATTAGACCTTTATTTTTTCCTTAACAGGAAAAAAAAACTAAGACAGGGACAATTCAGTCAATTACTTAGTTGGCTTTTCTTTGAAAATTAAGCATTTTATTTCTGAAAAAAGTGTAAAAATCTTACATTAGAATAGTACAATAATAATTGCCAGTAAAATTTACAATACTCCTTGTAAAGAATACGCAGTAAGTACAAAATAAAAATTCCCCATGTCCATTATGATACAAAACACAGGTTAAAATAAGAAATGATAAATTTTGACTTGTTTCTTGTGTAAACATGTTAATCATTTTTTTCCTTTCCATGAAAAAGTACACCAAGTAAGTGTGAGCAAATAAAGGCATTTCTTGGCGACCTTTACTGGGTTTGTATGAACTTCGTATAAACATTATCGACTTTTTTTTTTAACACCTGGACCTGAGAATCTTTATACCTCAAAAGGGCTTAGTTTTGATGGTTTGGGTTGGTTATCTCAATTTGTCAAAAGTCAAAGAAGCTAAAACAGGGCGACTTCCTCTAACACCCTCTTCCTTCCCACCCCAAGTCAGGGTTGCAGCATAGGGCGATTTTGCATAAATATTAGAGGGACCCGCTGAGCCGAACTGCGCGGCGCCCCAGCTGTCGCCCAACACAGTCCGGTCCAGGAATCCAAAGCGGCGAAAATGGAGGTGCAAGGTCGCCAAGGGCCGGGAGGGGCGAACCAAACCAACCACCCATCCGCAGAAAGGGGCCGGGAGTCCTACCTTCACTTTCTCAAGCGCGCTAACGGCGTTTCTAACAATTGGAAATCCTAGCAGTAAAGTTCTCCACACTGGACAGCGCAGTCCCCTGGTGTAGAGTCCCCAGCGCGGCCGACGATGACACCGACGAGGCGGCAGCCGCAGCGGCGACCACGAGCGAGCGGGTGAGCGCGGCAGCCGGGCCCGCAGCCGCCTGCGCCGAGCAGCCTCCGCCCCCAGGTCCCGGTGCGGTCCCGCTAGTGGCCCCGGGCGAGGCTTGCACACTGGCGACCGCAGGACCTCGGCTGCGCCCAATGAGGCTCTCGATGGAGAAAGGCGAGCGTGCCAGCGCCCCGGCGCCACAGGGGCCTCCTGCCTTCACTGTGGCCGCCTGCAACTGGCCGGGCAGGGCGGCGCCCAGCGCGTGCGGCCGGTAGCCGAAGGCGGTCCTCGCCAGCTCGGCGGCCGCACCGGGGGGCGGCGGCGGCGGCGAGTGAGGGTGGAAGGCGGCGGCTGCGGCGGCAGCGGCGGCGAAGAGCGCGGAGGGCGGTGCGCAGGGTGGCAGCTGCAGGCCGTAGGCGCAGCCGTAGGCACCGTAGCCACAGGCGGGAGGCGGCGGCGGAGGAAAGAGCGCGGCGCCCGGGTCCCCCGCGCCACCAGCCGGCCCCGCGCCGCGCAGCAGCAGAGCCTCGGCCGCCGCGTGCGGGGGAAGCAGCGGCTGGCGCTTGAAGCGCTTGCGGCGCCGCAGGAAGCTGCCGTTGTCGAACATGTCTGCGGACTCCGGGTCGAGCGTCCAGTAGTTGCCCTTGCCCGGGTTGCCCGGTTCGCGCGGGATCTTGACGAAGCAGTCGTTGAGCGACAGGTTGTGGCGGATGCTGTTCTGCCAGGCGGGGAACTTCTCCCGGTAGTATGGGAACCGGCCGCTGATGAACTCGCAGATCTCGCTGAGCGTCAGGCGCTTCTTCGGACTCTGCAGGATGGCCATGGTGATGAGCGCGATGTACGAGTAGGGTGGCTTCACCAGTGGGTTCTTGGCACCGCCGCCTGCGCCCGCGCCGGTTCCGGAGCTGCCTCCCGCTCCCGCGCCGCTGCAGCTTCCCGTGCCGGTCCCCGACGCGGGCACAGGGCCCGGAGGCGCGGGGGACGCGGCGGGCCTCGAGGCCAGCAGCAGGTCATCGTCGTCCTCCTCCTCCTCCAGGTCCTCGAGCTCGTCCTCCCCGGCGTAAGCGCGCCGCCGCCGCTGGGCCGAGCCGGGCAACCGGGGCCCGCCGCCGCCCTCGTCGTCATCGTCCTCCTCCTCGTCGTCGTCCTCGCCCTCCCCCACCACGTCGATGTCTGTCTCCTCGGCGAGGCCGGAGGCATCGGACATCTCCGTGCTCAGGGTCATAGCTGGGGCGGCGCGGCGACGAGGCGGCGCATAGGGGCGCCGGGCTCCCGGCTCGCTCGGCTCCCCGGGCCGGCCCCGGGGCGGCGGGCGGGGAGCGGGGGCGCCACGCTGGGACGCGCGGCTGCAGGAGGTGCTGGAACCGCTGCCGAGCCCCGCGCCTCGACTTTGCGACTCGGGCTGCGCGCGGTGCCTGCGCTTCCGGACTCCGAATGCACGGGGCGGCGAGCGCCTGACTTGACCTTCTCCTCTGCGGTCCCTCCGGCCGGGTCAGCCGAGGAGGGGGTGGCGGAACCCCGGCGGGCCAGTCGGTGTCGGGCGCCCAGGAGGGCGCAGGGAGTGTGCGAAATCTAGGAACCGAGCTCGGCGAGGCCAGGGCTGAGTCCAGAAGAGGGCGGACCTTGTCTGGGCTTTTAGCAGAAGGGGGCCTGTCACATGGTGTGCACGTCAGAGCGCACAGGGAAGGGAGAGAAAGGCGAGGGAATCAGCGTGCAGGGAGAGAAAGTTCACCCGCAGAAGGGGCGGCAGCAAGAGTTGGACACTGGACCCCTCTATTTCTTGCCTCGGATATCCCGTACCACGCCCTAGCCTGCGGCGATCCGGATCTGAAGACTGCACGAGTTCGAGCCCCCAGCCTGCTTCTCCAGATTTAGCCCTCAACCCCAACGTCAGAAGCGCTCCGGGGACGCTTTGGTTGGGCGGTGGGACCACTCGGTGGCCTGTGGGAGCCGTCCCGCTGGGGGACAGCTACTCTGTGTGTGAGGTGGTCCCTGGAATACTGAGCGGGGAAGTACCAGCTCCCCTGGATTGGGCCAGCCTCTGCCTGTGGAATCTGATGAGAAATCCCCCCCCATTTTAAACACGGTAATAATTGTTTATTGACCCTTTAACCCTTTTCCTTCGGTTCTTCTCCAAAGACGTTTGTTTTCCGCCATCTGTTAATAAAAATGCGGTTAGGCTGGCGTTTTAGCCATTTATCTGCAACTGAATGCCCTAGAGATTTGACAGCTAAACTAAGCCACTCTAATGAGAGGATCTTAAGAATTCCATGGGAATAGAACAAGTAATGGTTGAATGAGGAAAAGAAATAGAAGTTTTTAGTGAAAACTCGAACACAGAAATTGCACCTAGGAGCAACTCAAAAGAAAAAAAAACTGTTGCCATGTTAGAAAAAGGAGAGCTATGTTTTCAATAGGTGTGTTCGTTTAGTGAGTATTTCACAGTACTCTCTAAACACTGGAATTATTATAACATATACACAATGCTGCTCAGGCAGGATTGATGCTAGAAAAGACAAAGCAAGGGCGTACTTCGAGATAAACTGTTTATAGTTTTTGGAAAATACATTAAATATTTCTTACACTCTTTGAGAAAATAAGTGAATTTTTTTTATAAATATGGGATTCAACTCCACTCGGCTCATTTTTCTTCCAGGTGGCAAACTAGTGGGAATAATTCAAATATGATTCTGTTTTAGGATACCTGTGTTTATTACCAACTAAATTAATTGTTTTGACTGATGGAAAACCCGAATGATTGTGTAACTCGAATTCATTCTCATAGCCTAGACTTTTGGAAGGGTGCATTTCCTGATATGCTTCTATTTCAAAGAGGGAACTTTGTCTTAGAAGTTTCGCTTTCTAATTAAAATGGCCATTTGCCAACAACAGAGTAAAATCCGATGGCTTTCTCGAGGATCAATCTCAAATACTCCTCCTGTGTATGCCATTTTATCAACCAAGTACTTTCTTACTTCCTGAAACGACTTTTTCCAACTGGCATTCATCACAGAGTCTCAAAAATAAACTCTCGCCCCCATGGAAGACTTCTTTTCAAATCAGGTTTGGTTCTCTCCAATGGCTAACCACCAGTTCCACTTATAAATGGCCCGTAAAGTCTATTAGAGATCTTTGAAAGATCTACGAGAATGCCTCGCGGTTTGAACGCGTTATTTTTCATTGCCTCTCGTTTGATGTATGGCTGAACCATCTAATTATTGTAATGGGCTCCGTTTAACCTGCGCCAACATTAATCAACACTGTTAATCAGGCAGCGAGTGCTTTGTTGATGCAGACAAGAGTCCTTACCGAGATGTCCAATTTTATATCGAACGCTTAAGTTTTGTGAGTACTCGGCCCATGTGTAAATAAACACCATGGTTTTTGCAGCGTCGCGTGTTGCTTCGTGACAACGTATTTGAAGATGAAATATGGGAACAATTGTTCTGTTCTCGAGCAGAAGTCGTCTTTCTGCTCGAGATTTGCAGCGTCTTCAACTTGTCTGTCCTAGAAGGATCCGGGAAATGAGAGTTTGCGTTCTGTTTGTAATATCTGCCCCGAAAGATTTAGTTAAAGGGCTCTTCCCTGGACGTGTTTGAAAAACCGTGGCAAATCACTTTCAGGCCTATGGGGGGGGGGAGATGTGGGGTTTTCCGAGGTCAGAGTGCCTCAACCCACTGAGATCGCTGTAGGGACGGAACACACTAACGGAGATTTGGGTAAGCTTCACTAAAGCCCCACCTTTGGGCGCTGCACCTGCTTTGTTTGCTTTAGTTAAGGCGCCCCTTAGCTGTTGCGTCCTGAAATTTCCCAGCATGGAAACCCATTTCTAGCTTTTGCATCCTCTTTCCGCCTCCCTAGTCCTCAGCTCTGGGCCTCCTGGAGCCCTGACTTTTTTTTCAGAACTGGAAAATTTCCATCCCATCTCACCTCCTAAAGCTAGTACTGGGGGAGGGGAGCAGAAATCTTTACCAGAGGTGGGTAGGACAACCACCCGGTATCAAGTGCTACTCCCCTCTCCTGGTTCCCTGAGCCGCACGTACCAAGGAAGTGACTGGCTGTTGTCCTTGCTATGTGGGAGCAAGGCAGAGCTGCCCCCTGGCGGCAGTGTGGAGCCCTGCTGTCCCTCGGGTTGGCCTGGGCACCCAAGGCCACCTTGGTGGCTTCAAAGGCTGGGAGCAGAAGGCCTGGAATGAATGAGGCCTCAGATCTATGAGTCTTTCTCACACCATCCTCTGAGGAGCAGGGACCACCGTTTCCTTGGGCTTTGTGTTTATCACCTTATCCCCACAGGCTGTTTGGGTCAGTGGGCTGAACCCACTGAGGTCACAGCATTTGGCACTACCTTTGGGAAGGAGGCACTGCCTCAATTCTTTCTCTTTACCACAAACCTAGAGGATTCTTTTAAGGTGGAATTTGGCTATGTAAACTCAGATGGCAAAAATCTCTATGTGCTGGCTAGTTTTATGCCAATTTGACTCAAGTTTGAGTCGTTTTGGAAGAGGGAACCTCAACTGAGAAAATGTCCCTACCAGATTGGCCTATAGACACCACGGGTATGCTGTGTTTTCTTCATTGACTGATGTGGGAGGGCCCAGCTCAGTGTGGGTGGTCCTGGGTGCTAAGTCATCAGGTAAGCAAGTAGTGAGGCACCAGCTAGTCAGCAGCCTCCATGGCTTCTGCTTCAGCTCCTGCCCTGGGTTCCTGCCTTGAGCTCCTGCCCCGACGTCCTTCAAGAATAGACTGCGGTGTGGAACTGTAAGCTGAAATAAACCCGTTCTTTCCGAAGTTGCTTTTGGTCTTACGTTTGATCACAGCAACCGAAACCCTGAGACATTAAAAGACTCCTTGATTTGTCTGTGAACCAGAACATGATCATTTATTAAACTCTGGGAGCACCTGGGCCAGTGCCCCTCGTTTGAAGCATCATTTTGTAGTCCTGTGTTAAGATACTCCAGAGTGGTGATGGTGGCCTTTAATCCCAGCACTGCGTAGGTGGAGTCAGGGGAGTCTTTGAGGGCTTGAGGCCTACTCAATGGTCTACTGAGTGAGTTCCAGGACAGCCAGCTCTGTACAGAGAAATCCTGCCTCAAAACAACAACAAAGACACTACTTTGTGCCTTATGGGTAGCAAAGTAAGAGGAAGCCACTATTCCCTTAACTTGCAGCCAGACATGATGGAGGAGCACCTGACCTCTTCCAGCGCTCACAGGTCTCTCATCCTGGGCTGCCCTTTCTGTGATCTTCATTCTTCAGCCAAACCTTCATTCAGAAGTCAAATCTTGGACTCTCTCATTTGTTATTTGCTTGTTGTGGTCTTTAGGAAGGATAAAATACATGAAAAGTTTACTGACCTGCTTTCAAAGTACTGTTCCAGTGGCATTAGGGTTTGTGTTGCTAAGCAACCTTCACCCCAAACCGATTCCAAAATGTTTTCATAACCACAAACTGAAATCTATACCCAAGAAAAAAAATAACTCTTCATTCCCCCTACACACACACACACACACACACACACACACACACACACTAGCCCTTGACAACCACTGTTCTACTTTCCATCTGTGTGAATCTGGATACATCACAGAAATGAAATGATACATAATCATCTTTTGTGTCTCTCTTACTACATTCAGTTTAATGTCTTCAAGGTTCATCCATATGAGATGTGATAGCATAGATCAGGATTTCTTTTAAGGCTAATTGGTAATCCACTGTGTACATATACCACATATCCTGTTTATTCGTTCATCGGTTGATGAATATTAGAGTCGTTTCCTCCCTCTCTGTCCCTGCTTCTAAACTTCACTCTGCTCTTTGTAACGTTCTGCATGTTGCACATGTTGCAGGCATCCAATCAACTTTGTGACATATTGCGTTTTCCCCACATCCTTTTCATTCCTGAAATTCTCAAAGGAAGCCCACTGTGTTAACAGTGCACACAGCTGGCTTCTGCTTTATATACTCGTGAATATATCCACCTTTGTGGATTTGAAAGCGCACCTTCCTCACAGTTTTGAGACGCGGAGGCTTGGGCTCTTCTGATCATCTTCAGTAAAAGATATGTTTATGATCCCTTCAGATTCCTCTCCAGCAAATCTGATAGCAGCCCCACTACATCCATTTTACATCTTCTTGCCTGCCCTACTTCTCAGGGGATGGGATGCCTCTAACTTTTCCTCCTGGGCCTCAGTGGCCTCCCTCTTCCTCGTTCTCTGCAGTATAATGGTGTTACAGTGTCACTAAGCTAGTTCCCACCCATGACAACCTCCCTGTGATGGCTGAGCAAATGGTCTCTGGGAGCTGCTAGCGCTCAGACAGGAAATGAGGGGAATGCCAGACCCACCTCCCACTGCTTCTTCAGGGCTGCATAGGATCTGAAAATACATTTAAGGCAAGGCCAAGTTCCACTGGGGAAGTGTTCAGTGTCACCCGTGAATAGGTGCATTTTAACCTGGAAAAATCCATGGACACAATGCACCACGCTGGTTTCTAAAGGTGGTCTTTTTGGTGTGCTGGAGGAAGGCTGAGGTTTCTTTGCAGAGACTCTGTCTTAGTGGCCTCCAGGCCTCACCGGGTAGATCTTGTTTGCATAAGAGCTTTTTAAACAAGCATGAGCCAGACTCAGAAATCCTCAAGAATTCAGGATGTCAGCAAAGGTCTAAATCTGTGTTTTATAACAGTGAAATTATTTACACTGAGTCAGGAATTTTCACAACCACAGTTAAGTCAGACTAGCCCTCCCTCCTGAGCACACCTCATAGGCATGCTTGGTGGTTCAAGGCGACACTCATTTGCATTTTGTGCCCCAAAGTCAGAAGTTCAAGTGCTATTTATTATTTAAAAAAATAGTTTTACTACATTTTATTTATGCTGTATATAGGCATATGCATATTGTGGGAGCATGGCCGTGCAATGGCATGCGTATGAAAGTCAGAGGACAGCTTGTCGGAGTCAGTTCTCTCCTTTCATTTTGCAGGTCCTAGGGAATGAGCTTGGGTCTTCAGTATCGGTGCAGGTGGGTTGACCCACTGACCCATCTTTCTGGCAATCATATGTGTTTAGGTGACAGCCCTGCCACCGTTCATATAGACCCAAAAATGTTGGGATGTTGGTGACCTCCAACTAGGGACTCACCCTCTGGTCTCACTCCTCTCATCCCAAATCCCACCCCTGAGAGAGCCCTCCAAAAGTCAGCCACTTCCTGGGGCTGCTCAAGATCAAGCCTATAGGCTATATAAGACCCTGTAGCCATATTTGCCATGTGATCCCTCCCCTGCCTTCCCAAGGGTCACCCAGGAGTTGCTTTGGTCATTAAACCTGGATTTAATAATTTGGGGCTTTTTTTGGCTTATTGCATCGGCATCAGAGGAACCCAGCAACTGGGGACCTAATACCTAACGCCATGGTTTTCATCCTGAGTTTAGCTGCAAAGCCTGAGGGCTGCCTTCAGGACAAACCCTTCCAGGAAACGGAGCTGCAGCTCCATGTGGTTTCTCATCCCGTTCTTTAAGATGTCAATTTCCTGGAGGAGTATTCTTAACAAAATAAAAAGAACTGAGAAATTAGATTATAGGTTGTCTCCTCATAGAGTCCTCTGACTTCCGGACACCTGAACATGTGTGCACACATGATAACAATGACAAATAATTTTTTGAGGTCGCAAGCTAAGTAACTTTTTTATAAAATCTTTGGGACCAGGAGTTTTTCACATTTCTATGTTTTTCACATTTTAGAATATTTGCACACGCTAGAGAAAAATATCTTGAGGCTAGGAGCCAAGCTTAAACACCAAATCCATCTGTGTTCTGCATGCACCTCTGCAGCTGGAAGGTAGACTCACCACGCTTTTAGTTTGCTTGTGTTTTGACTGTGACCTGCCACAAGAGGTCAGGTGTGGAATTTTCCGTTTGCTGTGGCAAGTGAGTGCCCCAATGTGGTTCAGATGTTTGAGCATTTCAGACTTTGCTTTTCTGGATTTAGAATGTTTGGCCTGTACTGTGTCTAGAAAGAGTGGATTTGTTTATTTTTCCATGTATAGTTCACCCAGAGGCTGTGAAGAGAAATCTCTCTGCTTGGGGAAGGACAAGGCTTTTTTAAAGTGATTTAGGAGTTTCATTTATCTACAAAACATGCTGAAAATGAAAAGGATGTTTATGAGGCCATAATAAAGCCTTTCATGAAATTAGATATTGGATAGATGATAGAAAATGGCATGTATTTAGCATTCCCTGCTGATGTGGGATTCCCCTCTATAGGCTGTGAATATGAATAATAAAGAAGTTACTTTGGCCTATGGCAGGGCAGAATATAGCAAGACAGGAAATCCAAGCAGAGATAAAGGAAAGACAGTGGAGTCAGGAGACGCCATGTAGCTGCCAAAGGAGAAAGACGCCAGAACCTACCGGTAAGCCAAAGCCTCGTGGTGATACACAGATTAATAGGAATGGGTTAATTTGAGATGTAAGAGCTAGCTAGGAATACGCCTAAGCTATTGTTGCAATTAATATAGTTTCGGTGTGATTACTGGGGTCTGGGCAGCCAGGAAATGAAAGTGTAGTCTCCGTTCCCACCCCACTGCAGCTTTCAGCCTGACTGTGCCTCTATGTCTATCCTCCAGACAGCTCTTCACTTGATACTGAGTCCCCTCACAGAGCAGGAGGTGATGGTTGCAGCTGAGCACAAACAGGAACCCTTCTCAGAAAAGAATCTCAATGTCACCCAGTAGTGGTATACAGAGCACCTGGGCCGGCTCTCTTTCACAGCAGGAAAGAGCTGGAAAAAACTTGGACCCAAAACTACAGGAAAGTCAGTACAAATATGAGAGTCATGCAAAACAGGGGAAAAGAAAGCTCTAGCAAGTAGAACTTTACACAAGGAAGATGAGTGTGGTGGAGGAATTCAACTTGCTTGTGTGGGTAAACAGGGGTGCAAACCTTTTAGAAAAAAAACTTAGCAATGCAGAACTTGGATATTAGCGTCCATTTCCTTTGAACCATTTATTCTAGAATTTTGTCATAAATCACCAGAATGATTAGTATTTGGATGCTTGAAGATTAATTGCACTGATTTTTACAAGAAGCAAAAATGGAAATAATGGGATGTGTGCCATAAAAGATGGATTGAATTTGAAGGTGGCTTGGAGGACTCTCCCCAAAACAACAGTCAGAGACAGAACTCCCCAAAACAACAGTCAGAGACAGAACTCCCAAAACAACAGTCAGAGACAGAACTCCCCAAAACAACAGTCAAAGACAGAACTCCAGTTCATGAAATCACTTCAGTGGGTCTGGCCAATGCTGAAAGAAAACAAAGCAGAATGGGCCAGGAGAAAAATAGAGAAAAGTGGAAAAAGAGTAAAATGGAATAGAAAATATCCCCAGGTGTCATGCAATAATGCTAGGAACCGTATCACACTGTTGTGCTATTCAGTGTTCTGTGGAAAAGATTGGCCAGGAAAAGCTGAGAAATACGAAGAAAATGCAGAAACCAATGGTGACTACAGCCTTTGGAGCTGTTGGGTTTGTCAGGGTGTGTTGTGACCCTTCCGGCGAGGAACCAATACAGTGTAACATTTTCAAAATTTCCTTTGGTGGTTTGAGAAAGGAATCTGGAGATAGTAACACGATGCAGAGATAAATGACTTGGCGTTTGCTAGAGGGACGGTCTGCACATCTGCTCAACAGACACATTGTGGACCTTGAGGCAGGCTCTGAAGTCTTGGAATATATCAAAAAAAGAAAGTGAAGTCTTCTCAGGACATTAGAAGAAATAAATAAATGATATATGAATGAATGAATGAGTGAATGATATAATCTGTTAAAGATAATAATTGTGATGGAGTAAAGGTATAAGGGGTGGAGGAAAGTGCTGTCAGGTATCAGCTTTTAAAAACAAAGATTAAATTAATGATGTATATCAGGGAAGGAGAAATCTAGACAGAAGGAACAATTAGGCCTCAAGGTATGCACATGCTTGTCATACCCAAAAATGGCAACAAGCCATAGTACAGTGGGCAAGACAGGGACAGGGTTGGGGATTTTACAGACCTGTGGGAGCTGAGGACTAAGGGCCATGGGATGAGGGGATTGTGCGAGGTCTTATAGGTCTTCTAAGGGCTTTACTTTCCACTCCGAATGAAGTAGAGACTGATCTCACCGAGCATAAATCCCTAAGTCATGTAAAAGCTCCTCCTGGCTGCTTTACTAAATCTATTCATATTAAGCAATGGAAGATGAGGATGCTGAATGATGACAGCATTGATGGTAAGCCCTGGTGGTGGCTCAAGACAGGGAGCTGATCCCAGAGCAGTAGCTCTCAAACTGTGGGTCATGACCCCTTGTCTCAGCTATCTTGCAGGTCAGATATTTATTTACATTTATAACAGTAGCAAAATTATGGTTATGAAGTAGCAGCAAAATAATTTCATGGTTGGAGTAAACCACAACATGAGAAACCGTATTAAAGGGTCTCAGCGTTAAGAAGGTTCAGAGCCACTGCCCTCAAGGAAAGGAGCTGAGAAATGATTGTGTTCTGGACACAACCCATGATCCTGTAATGCATAGTAATGAATATGAAATTCGTGAGATTTCCTGATGTGTTAGATATAGGAAGGAGTCAAAGAGAAACTTAATTTGGTTTTTTTTTTTGCATATTTTGGCACCAGCATATCTTACCTTACTTCTACTTCTTTTATCAATACATAAGTTTTGGTGTTTCCCTGTCTTCAGCTCTTATTTGTTCTGTGTCCCATGTCTTAATGACACCATCCACCTGTAGTCATTCTATCATCTGGCAGTGGATTATCTTGTTGTTATAAAATAAGTTATTTGAGAATGACCACTTCCTGGTAATCCTATGCGTTACAGGGTCATGGTGTCTGCCTGAACTACATGCTGACAATTCTAGTGTTCTTTCTGACTGCTAAATGCATGGCTCTCTCTGTATCACTTCATTTATATGCTACTCATCTTGCCCTTAAGAATGAGTGAAGACATCAGGTAGTCATTATTGTTCTCTCATTCCATAAACATCCATTTTGCTTCCAAATTTTTCCAGTTCTACCTCTTAGAAGACTTAGCCTATGGACCATATCCCCAATAAATTCTTACTCAGCTGCAGCATTTTATTTTATGTATTTTTCTTATTGATTGGTATTAGCATTATTCATTTTTTCAAGACAGGGTCTCACTGTGTAGCTCTGGCTGTCCTGGAACTCACTAAGTAGACCAGGCTGGCCTCCAGCTCATGGAGATCCACCTGCCTCTGCCTCCCAAGTGCTGGGATTAAAGACATGTTCCACTATGCCCAGCTAACCCCAGCATTTCAAAGTAATGTCTCCTGTAAGTTTGATTACTTTAGGCTCCACATTTAAGTCAGTGATATCTTTTAAGTGGATTGTAGTATTCATTAAAGCTTATTTTTTTCCTTTTTTTGCTTATGACTATCAAATCATTTAGTGCTGAATGTCAACAGTTGAACAACTCAATTACCTTGATGTGTGGTGGTTTGAATACGTATGGCCCCCATGGACCCATGTGTTTGAATGCTTGCTTATAGAGAGAGGCACTGTGAATAGGCATGGCCTTGTTGGAGGAAGTGTGCCACTGTGGAGGCGGGCTTTGAGGACTCATATATACTCGAGCCACACCCAGTGTGATACTTCACTTCCTGTTGCCTTTAGATCAAGATGTAAAGCTATCAGTTCCTTCTCCATCACCATGTTTGCCTACATACTACCATGAAGATAATGGACTAAAACTCTGAACCTGTAAGCTAGCCCCAATTACATGTTTTCCTTTGTAAGAGTCATTGTGGTTGTTATGATACAGCACGAGACTGGACTTTGGTGGGTCCAAGGAATTCCATGGTGGGTGAGAAACTGATGGCAGGTGAGAGATAGATACGCCGTGCAGACAGAGCTTACATGGGGTCTTATTGGGGGAAGGGAAGGGAGAGGAGAGAGACAAAGGGAGTACAGAGCAGCCTTGTATGTGTGGGAGAGAAAGAGAGAGAGAGAGAGGGAAAGAGAAAGGAAGAGAAAATGGAAAAAGGGTAGAAGTAGGCAGACTTTCACCTTTTAAAAAGACAGGGTACTGCCTGCCCTGCATGCGGGCATGATGCACTCTGCCAGGTCCCCAAGGGGTGGGGTCAGGTGTGCTTGGATGCTAACATTCCTCCCTATTTTATTTATTAAAAAAAAGGTGTGGAGTTAGGCACGGCATGGTGTGCCAGGGACATGAGGACGCTAAGTTCTCAAGACCACTTCCTGCTGATTTGTGGGTGTCAAAATCTTGGACCTGAGAAAACTGGGGGTGCTGATCACATCCTGGGGTAGCTGGTTGCCTCGCTTCTGTCCAGGCTCTGTGGACCTGTCTGGTGCCTCTTGGACCTGGCGTGGTGCTGACAGAGCAGAGGACAAGATTAAGTTTAGGGAAAAATTTTTTTTTCTTAGGTCCTGGTAATTGAGAGATGGTGGAACTTAGGCTGTCGAATGGCGGTACTTATCTGGTGTGCATCTGATCTGTTTGAGGTGAATCCAAGTCAACTTCCTGGAACTTACAAGAATTCTCTGAGTTTGTGAAAATGTAAGTTTTAGACACATTAGCATTCCCACTGTTTGGTTTTCTTTGCTTTTAAAGGGGTTTACAATTGAGAGATTGCTTTGAGTCTCAGATGAGGCTGAACTGTGAAACAGTGTTGAGACTGAAAGCCTATGGGGAACTTTTAATATGGACCACGTAATATTTTGTGTTATGATTTGGCTACAAACTTATGGGGACTAGGAAGTAGAATGTTCTGGTTTGAATAATAATGACCCCCAAAGGCTCATATATTTGAATACTTGGTCCAGTTGGTAAAACTGTTTGGGAAGGAGAAAGAGGTGTGGCCTTGTTGGAGGCAATGTGTCTCTGGGGGAGGGGCTTTGAGGTTTCAAAAGCCCATGACAGTCCTGATTATCTCTCTGCCTCCTACTTGAACTTAAGGATGTAAGCTCTCAGCTACTGCTCCAGCACCATGCCTGCCTGCCTGCCATGCTCCTCACCATGATGTCTATGGACTCTGATCCCAATAAATTACAAGTCTCCTTACATAAACTCTCTCTTCTATAAGTTGCCTTGGTCATGGTATCTCTTCACAGCAATAGAAAATTAACTAAGAGTACATTTTATTAAAAAAAATAAATCCACGATAAGTTTCCATAAAAAAGCAAATTAGAGTGAAAGTAGGTTATCAGTTGCCTGGAAATGGTAGTGCTGGGGAATGGAACGTTAGATTGCATGGAGACACACAGGAAGTTTGGGACCGAGGGCTATGGTTATCACCAAGACTCATGAGACCTGCACGGGTGCATACACAGAACAATGTATTGAATGGCGTACTTTCAAAATAACTCTCACTTTTATCTACATCTAATTCCCAACGATGTTCTGATGTGAAGTAAAGGTGACCTGTTTGCAAAAGATACATATTAACTATCTCTTTATCCACATACAATTGATAAGGGATTATGAAGTGAGTATATTTCCTGGCATGCTGTGTCTACTGAGGCTTTGCTGGTATGAAACAAACACAGATGAATGAATGACACAGAAACAATGATAATCAGTTAGATGAGCATAATAACTATTCAGCAGGTATTGATATTTCTTAGATACATTCATGAGTTTAATGCCATTATAATAGCTTTAAAAGCTGTATTCAAAGATTATGTAGAAAATAAGTGTGTGAGGATAACTGTGCAAGTTTTGAAAAGAATGACTGAGTGTGGAACTCCTTTGTCAGATATTATGGGGAACCCCATCTAAAACAAACTCATGTATGAACTGTACAGTCCAGAAATGGGCCTTGCTTTGTGATGACAGACAGCTCAATATATGACTTCACGGTGGAATCACAGATTCAAGGGAGGGGCAGAAATTACCCGGCAGTTGGTATGGGACAGGTGATTTGCTTTTATGAGGTACAAAAATCAGATGTGTAGCCCATATGCCAAAATAAATCCCAGATGAACCAAATAGCCTTTTGAATCCCCAAAGTCTATCTCTAGAATCACACCTCCAACAAACACCACAACTCCCAATTCTTTCCAAACATTTCCACCAACTTCAGACCAAGCATTCAAGTAGATGAGCCTATGGGAGGAGGGGTAATTCTTATTCACCACAAGGAGAAATTTTTTAAAATTTGAGAACTTTCTCCTCTGGCTGCAACAGTTTAGTTGAAAGTCTATTCAATGATGAAGCCATTCATAATGGAAAAATATATAGAAGATACATTGGTTACCTTGCTATTGTGATAAAAGTCTGTAACCAAGAGAATTTATTTTCACTTATGGCTCCAGAAGGATAAGAGTCTAAGATGGCAGCCTGCAGGTATGGCAACAAGTGGCAGACATGGTGGCAGGAACAGGAAGCTAAGAGCTCATGTCTTGAATGGCAAGCATTAAACAGAGAGATCAAATGAAATAGAAGGAGCATTTTAATTCTCAAAACCCACCCCATCTGATATACTTCCTTCAGCAAGGCCTCATCACCTAAACCTCCCTGAACACTGCCATCAACTGGGGACCAAGTGTCCAAACGCTCAATGCTATGGAGGACACCTTGCAATCAAACACCACAGGAACTGTGCACTAGATATTAGAATATGGAAAAATCTTTACTCTTCAGAGAATGGAAAAACTCATCAAGAACAATAAGAAAATACTTTGCTATACAAAATTTACAAAGGGGGAAACTGTGATCAATAGCGTTTATTGAAATAATTACAAAATAGACTTTTACTGTTTTAGTTTTAATTCATGTGTGCATGCATGTACACACATAGGCACGCATGCATGTGAGTGCCTGTAGAAGGTGGAACGGATGTCAGATCCCCTACAGCTGGAGTGGCGAGAAGTCGTGAGCCATCCAGTATGAGTTAGTGCTCTGTAAGAGAGACACGCTCTCTAAAACACAGAGCCAGCTTTCCAGTCTCATATAGTAGAGTTGTGATAAAAGTAATTCCTGACGGGTGGTGGTGGCTCATGCCTGTAATCTCAGCACTCAGGAGGCAGAGGCAGGCGGATCTCTGTGAGTTCAAGGCCAGCCTGGTCTACAGAATGAGTCCCAGGACATCCAGAGCTACACAGAAAAACCCTGTTTCAAGAAAACCAAAAAACAACAACAAAAAAGTAATTCCTACAAGTGAATTTTCAAAAATAAAATATGCTACTTTAAAAATGAGCACATTAAAAACATCCAGAAATGTTTCCGTCTTGTTAATAACTAGTACTAGTAAATAAAAACATGAATATTAGACATGGTAAGAGGCCCGAATGACCTACCTGGAGCAGTGAGCGATCACCAGGAGCAGTGAGCAACCGCTGGGTGTAGAAAGCGACCTCTGGGAGCACACAACAATGGCAGCTTCCAGCACTGACTTCCAGAAGCTATTCAACAACCGGAACCTAGAGCAGTGATCACCGGAATATTGACCCTGCCTGCCTTTAACTGGAAGAGCCACCAATGGAGCTGTGACTTCAACTGTACCTCAAGGAGTGACCATCTGAACCTCAGAACCACTTGCACTTGAAAGAGATTCAATGGAGCCACAGTCCCCAACTACACCAATTGAAGGAGGAGGACCGCCTGAAGCACAGGCTCTGTCTATATCTATTGGAGGAAGAGATGGGCAGACAACAAGGTAAGAACACACTCAACAACATAAAGAGCACTACAGCACCAGCAGAAACTAGTGGTTCTACAACAGCAAGGCCTGAACATCCCAACACAGATGAACCAGAAGAAAATGACCTTAAAAATAACTTTATTAAGATGATTGAGACCCTTGAAGAGGAAATGAAAAATTCCCTTAAAGAAGTGGAAAAGACAAACGAAAAATTGAAAGAAATCAACACCTCCTTTAAAGAAAACCAAGAAAAAGCAATCAGGTTAAAAAAAATGATTCAAGATTGAAAACTGAAATACAGACAATAAAGAAAACACAAAATGAGGGAATTTTGGAAATGGAAAATTGGGAAAGTGATTAGGAACTACAGATGCAAGCATAACCAACAGAATACAAGAGATAGAAGCGAGAATCTCAGGCGTTGAAGATACGATAGAAGAAACAGATTCATCGGTCAAAGAAAATGTTAAATCCAACAGATTCTTAACACAAAATATACAGAAAATCTGGGACACCATGAAAAGACCAAACCTAAGAATAATAGGGATAGAAGAAGAAGTCAAATTCAAATATATTCAAATATAACTAAAAAAAAACCCCAGAAAATATATTCAACAAAATAAAAGAAGAAAGCTTTTCCAATCTAAAGTAGGACATGCCTATGAAAGTACATGAAGTTTACAGAACACCAAATAGACTGGACCAAAAAAAAAAAAAGTCCCCTCACCACATAATAATCAAAACACTAAACATACAGAATAAAGAGCTGCAAGGAAAAGGGTCAAGTAACATATAAAAGGAGACCTATCAAAATTATACCTGACTCCTCAATGAAAACAATGAAAGTTAGAAGGTCCTGGACAGGCATTATGAGACACCAAGGGCCATGGATGCCAGCTCAGATTATTATATCCAGCAAAACTTTCAAACACCATAGTCAGCGAAAGCAAGATATTCCATGACAAAACCAGATTTAAAAAATACCTATTCACAAATGCAACCCTACAGAAAGTACTGGAAGGAAAATTCCAATCCAAGGAAGTCAACTACATCCATGAAAACACAGGTAATAGACGGTCTCATAGCAGCAAATCCCAAAGAAGGGAAACACACACACACACACACACAAAG
Organism: Ondatra zibethicus; assembly: GCA_004026605.1. Classification (NCBI taxonomy): domain Eukaryota; kingdom Metazoa; phylum Chordata; class Mammalia; order Rodentia; family Cricetidae; genus Ondatra; species Ondatra zibethicus. Next base: position 6,572 of record PVIU01003743.1, on the reverse strand, counting down.
CCAACAACAACAACAAAAGCAGAAATAAAAGGAACTAGCAATTACTGTTTATTAATATCCCTTAATATAAATGGACTCAATTCACCTCTAAAAAGACACAAACTAACAGACTGGATATGAAAACATAATCCCTCTTTCTGCTGCATATAAGAAACACACCTCAATCTCAAAGACAGACACTACCTCAGAGTAAAGAGTTGAGAAAAAAATTTCCAATCAAATGCACCTACAAAACAAGCTGGTTTAGCTATCTTAATATCTAACAAAATACACTTCAAACTAAAATCAATCAAAAGAGACAAAGAAGGACATTTCATATTAGTCACAGGAAAAAAAAATCCATTGTGAGAAAACCTCAGTACTGAACATCTATGCCCCAAATACAAGGATACCCACATTTGTAGAAGAAACATTACTAAAGCTTAAATCATACATTAAACCACACACACTAACAGTGGGAGACTTCAACACACCACTCTCACCACTGGACAGGCCTGCCAGACAGAAATTCAACAGAGAAATAAAGGAACTAGCAGATGTTATGACTCGAATGGACTTAACAGACATCTATAGAGCATTCCACCCAAACATAAAAGAATATACCTTCTTCTTAGCATCTGGTTTGCCAGTATTTTATTGAGTATTTTTGCACCATTGTTTATGAGGGAGATTGGTCTGTAACTATCTTTCTTACTTGCATCTTTATGTGACTTGGGTGTCAGGGTAATTGTAGCCTCATAAAAAGAGTTTGACAGTGTTCCTTCTGCTTCTATTGTATGGAACAATTTGAAGAGTATCAGTATTTGCTCTTCTTTGAAATAATGGGAGAATTCTGCCTGAAATCATCTGGCAAACCAAATCCAAGAACACATTAGAAACATTATTCACCATGACCAAGTAGGCTTCATCCCAGAGATGCAGGGATGGTTCAACATACAAAAATCCATCAATGTAATCCACCATATAAACAAACTGGAAAAAAAAACACATGATTGTCTCATTAGATGCTGAAAAAGTCTCCAACAAAATCCAACACCCCTTCATGATAAAGGTCTTGGAGTGATCAGGGATACAAGGAACATTCCTAAACATAATAAAGACAATATACACCATAGTACTTGAAGTCCTAGTTAGAGTAATAAGACAACAAAAGGAGATGAAGGGAATATGAATTAGAAAGGAAGAAGTCAAACTGTTGTAATGACAGTACACGTAAGTGACCCCAAAAATTCTACCAGGGAACTCCTACAGGTAATAAACACCTTCAGTAATGTGGTAGGATACAAGATTAACTCAAAAAAAAATCAGTCTCCCTTCTGTATACAGATGATAAATGAGCTGAGAAATAAATCAGAGAAACATTACCCCTCACAATAGCCACAAATAACCTAAAATATCTTTGGCTAACTCTAACCAAACAGGTGAAAGACCTGTATGACAAGAGCTTTAAGTCTTTGAAGAACAAAACTGAAGAGGATATCAGAAAATGGAAAGATCTCCCATGCTCATGGATAGGTTTATAGTAACATAGTAAAAATGGCAATCTTAACAAAAGCAATCTACAGACTCTATGCAATACCCATCAAAATCCCAGCACAATTCTTCAGAGACCTTGAAAGAACAATACTAAATTTCATATGGAGAAAGAAAAAAACCCAGGAACTTCCGGAAACATCACCATCCCTGACTTCAAACTCTATTTAAGAGCTACAGTAATGAAAGCAGCTTGATATTGGCATAAAAACAGACAAGTGGGCCAATGAAATTGACTCGAAGATCCTGGCATTAACCCATACACCTATGAGCAATTGATTTTTGACAAAGAAGCTAAAAATATAAAATAGGAAAAAGAAAGCATCTTCAACAAATTGGTGTTGGTACAATTGGATGTCTACATGTAGAAGAATATAAATAGCTGAGAAAGAAATCAGAGAAGCATTACCCCTCACAATAGCCACAAATAACCTAAAATATCTTTGGCTAACTCTAACCAAACAGGTGAAAGACCTGTATGACAAGAACTTTATATAGATATCTATATCTATTTACATGCACAAAACTCAAGTCCAAATAAATCAAAGACCTCAACATAAATCCATCACACTGAACCTTGTAAAAGAGAAAGTGGGAAGTACCCTTGAACGTATCAGCACAGGAGACCACTTTCTAAATATAACACAAGTAAGACTGAGAGCAACAGTTAATAAATAAGACCTCCTCAAACTGAGAAGCTTCCATAAAGCCAAGGACATAGTCAACAAGACAAAATGGCAGCCTACAGAGTGGGGAAAGATCTTCACCAACCCCACATCTGACAGAAGACCGATCTCCAAAATACACAAAGAACTCAAGAAACTAGACATCAAACTACCAAATAATCCAATTATAAAATGGGGTACAGATCTAAACAGAGAATTTTCAACAGAAGAATCTCAAATAGCCAAAAGACACTTAAGGAAATGTTCAGTCATCCTTAGTCATCAGAGAAATGCAAATCAAAACAACTCTGAGATACTATCTTATATTTGTCAGAATAGTTAAGAACAAAAACACTGATGACAGTTTATGGTGGAGAGGATGTGGAGTGAAGGGAACACTCCTCCATTGCTGGTGGGAGTGCAAACTTGTACAGCTGCTGTGGAAATCAGTATGGTGATTTCTCAAAATAATTAGGAATCAATCTACCTCAAGACCCAGTGATATCATTCTTGGGCATATACCCAAAAGAGGTATACTCACACCACAAGAACATTTGCTCAAATATATCCATAGCAACATTATTTGTAATGACCAGAACCTGGAAACAGTCTAGATTCCCCTCAACTGAAGAATGGATAAAGAAAATGTGATACATTTACACAATGGAGTACTACTCAGCGATAAAAAAATAATGTCATCTTTAAAAGTGCAGGCAAATGGAAGGAACTAGAAAAAAAATCCCGAGAAAGGTAACCCAGACACATAAAGACAAATACAGTATATATTCACTCATCAGTGGATACCAGACAGAAAGCAAAGGATAGCCAGCCGCCAGTCCACAACCCCAGAGAAGCTAGAACCCTCTTCCAGAACCAGACGGAAACAGATGCAGAGATCCACAGCTGACCACTGGGTCCAACTCCCAGAGTACAATCGAAGAGAGGACGGAGTGATAATATGACCAAGGAGTCAACAACATGATGGGAAAACCCACAGAATCAGCTGACCCAAACTGGTGGGAGATCACTGACTCCAGACTGACAACTGGGGTACCTGCATAGGACTGAACTAGGCCCCCTAATACAGGTGACAGTGATGTGGCTTGGGCAGTATATGGTGCCACTGGCAGTGGTACCAGGATCAAAATCTAATGCATGAACTGACTTTGTGGAGCCCATTCTACATTGAGAGATAACATTGCTCAGCCTAGGGACTGGGGGAGGGGTGAGGTGTGGAGGGGGAGCTTGGTCCTGCCTCAGAGGTGATGGGACAGACTTAATTGACTTCCCAGAGGAGGCCTTACTCTCTCTGAGGAGTGGATGAGGGTGGGGTGGGGGGTAGGTGGGGGAAGCAGGAAGAAAGGAGGGAGGGGGAACTGGGATTCTTATGTAAAAAAACAAATTAATTTAAAAAAATCAGACCTTAGGTAGGTTCAGAGGCTAAACTGAACCCACAGCAAGAGCAGGAATCATCTGTGTTGTCTTGGTTCACAACCAAGCTGGGGTGACTGGGAGTGTAGCAAAATGCCACCTTTGCAAGTGGCTTGGGCTTCCTGGAAGCCTGGTCTCTCATTGCAATCCTTGGTAGCTCTGTTGCTTTTTATGGCTTAGCCCAGGAAGTCACAGTGTCACTTTCCCAATTGTCAAAGCCTTCCAGAGGCATAGGAGATTAGGGCTGTCATAAAAACTAGCAGACTAGGAAGCTAAACAACAGAAATGTGATGTCTCGGTGAATTGTCTTCATTAGTGAAGTCTGTTTCAGGCCCCTCTCCTGATTCAAAAGTGATTGTTTCCTCTCTGTGTCTGGAAAGATCATCTTTCCTCTGTATATGTCTGTCTGTGTTCAAGCCTCCACTATTTATCAGGACTTCCTAAGCCAGTGATTTAGCCTCAACTGCGTCACCTCCATAAAGACCTTCCTTAAGATCCTCTTCTCTAGCCAGGTGGTGGTGCACATCTTTACTCCCGTCCTTTGGAGGCAGAGGTAGATGGATCTCTGAGAGTCTGAGGCCAGTCTGGTCTACAGAGTGAGTTCCAAGACAGTCAGAGCTCCACAGAGAAACCCTATGTTGAAAAACACACGAAAAAGATCCTATTCCCCTACTAAGATGAAGTACTGTGAGTTACGGCTTCTACATAGAAATTGTTGAAAACTATAATTTAACCTGTGAAGTTGACCTAACTCCCAAGGGGAGGAGTATCAAAGTCACAAGGTAAAAACTGCACGTGGGAGCCGTTCGGCTGACATTTTTGGAAAGCAGTCTACAGCATCGTGGCATGAAAAGTCGAGTGATGAAACCCTCTGACAGCTTACATTGTTCATCTTGTACCTATCAGCTCTCAACATAAAACATAGACTTTGGAGAAAACCCAGATTTTCTAGGTTTCCTGTTTTTTGGTGCGGGCCAAGAACTCAAATACCAACTATACAGTTCCAAGTAAGGCAGATGGAAAATCTATGGCTGACTCCTTCCCAAGGCAATGAAAGACCATGAGTCTAATGCCAGCGCTTCCTAGCAGAACTTTCTGAGAATTATTTTTTTCTGGCTCAAGGATTCGGTCTTATTTTACATCCCTTTGCTGATTTGCTTATTTGTAGTAGATATTCTCTATTAGTGAATGTCATCCAGCCTTGACCAATCCTGTCTTCACTCAAACAAATTTCTGTCTGTTAATTTTCTGTGCAAAGTACATTTAAATATTTTTCGTTACCAAATTTTAGGAGCAACTGATGCAAGTTCGCTCGTGCTATAGCAATAAGTATGATCAGGCTTCATTTGTTCCCGATTTTATCCTTACTTGAGATGAATATTATAACACAAAATGAACTTTGCACATGGGTGAAGCTCCAATCGAACCCCGGAAGGCATTGGTAACTGTCTTTGTTCAATGTGCATCAGCAAACCACCTCCCACATGAACCACAGATAGCCTGCCCAAGGGCCGCCCTCATTTGTCCTCTCTAAGAAAAGCTTAAATGAGTTTTAATGTTGAAATAAAGGGACCTAACCATCCTACGGTCCACTGCATTAACTCCCAGCTGCTTCGGGGAACCAGTTGAGATACTTAGATTTTTCTATTGATCTGATTTCCCTCTCTGGACCACCATAGACCACTGAATTGGTGCCTCTAAGGTGAGTCCCAGGAGTTGGTTTTGCGTTGTTGTTTTAGAGATGCCCGCAGCTAATTTTGGCGATCCCTAGGTTTAGCTGTTACAAATCTGAATGCTTAAATTCAAGTTGCTTAAGCTGCAGGTAGAAGGGCCCCTCAACCCCACCATCACTGTAACTTCATCACTTGCCACCTCCGCCTCCATGATGTCCCCATTAGCACCACTGAGCAGCCGGTAGCCCCCAGGGCTGAGTGAACTCCCTTTACCCTTGCCAGGCAGAAAGCCCCCCTATCCTGTTGACGATGGCTGTGATTTCTGTTCAGGTTTGTCTCCTCCCCATCCATAGAAAACGAGTCCCCAGTGTGGCAGGACTCAGCTGTGGCATGACTTTCGAAGGGTAATTAGGTCATGGGGACGCTGCTCTCGTAAACAGATTAATGCCTTTCTCCCCAAGAGGATGTTGTTAGGGAACAAGGCCACCCTTGCACTTGTCCCTGCCACCTTCACTTCTGCTCCCACTTCCACCGTGAGCCCTGGTGACATAGAAACTTCTGGCTTTCTGTGAAAACCCGAACTAAATCAACTTTCCTTTCTTGCTTACCTGTCGCGTGTATTCTGTTACAGCAACAGGAAACAGATCAATGCAAATGCAAACCACCTTTCTTCCCCCTCCAGATCCAGGCCCAGGGTCAGCTTCCACTGGCGCGTTCCCTGATGGCATCATCCTCAACCCTGTATCTCGCCTGGAACTTGCTTACGAGGCCATCGGCACAGAGAACAGAAACACACTCGCTCACCTCTCGCCCTGCTAGAATGTGACAGATGTACTGGACATCAAGTTCAATGCCATCTACACCTTGGCATCCTCAGCAAGGACGGGACTGAACTCAAATAAACTGCTTTCATGAGAGTGGACAGTGAGCCCTTCACGAGCAGGGTGGGTCTTCTTTGCGTGAGTGGCTTGATACCACCAATGTGTGCTTTTTCTCTGCCTGGCCTGGAAGTGAACATGAAGATTTTTTTTTCAGGGCTTAATATAGTACATGCTTGTTTTTGTTTTCTTATCAAGAGAGCCAGGGACGGCTGAGCCATCATGGTTGTGCAAGCCTTTAATCCCATCTCTCAGGAGACAGAGCCAGGTGGATCTCTGTGAGTTCAAGGCCAGCCTGGTCTACAGAGCTAGTGCCAGGACAGGCTCCAAAACTAAACAGAGAAAAACCTTGTCTTGAAAAGTCTAAAATGAAGAAGAAGAAGAAGAAGAAG